>JABUQX010106283.1:0-32200 GCA_015478945.1 Trachelipus rathkii | reverse complement strand
GAAGAAGAAAGGAATGAAGAAAAGAAGAAAAGAAAGAAAGAGAAGTAAAAGAAGAAGAAGAAGAAGAAGAAGAGAAGAAAGAAGAGAAGAAAGAAGAAGAAGATAAAGAAGAATGAAAAGAAGAAAAGAAGAAGAAGAATAAGAAAAGAAGAATTAAGAGAAGAAGAAGAAAGAAGAAGAAGGGGATAGAGAGAGAAGAATTGGAAGAGGTTGAAAGAAATGAGGAGATTAACGAAGATGGAAAAGGAATTGAATCCTAAGAACATGAAAAAGTAAAAAAAAAATTATCGAATAAAATCCATGATAAATGGAAAGAAGGGTTGTCGAGAGAGTTGAAAGTTGAATATGATTTAGGAGAAAAAAGAGAAGTAAATAAAGATGTAGATAATGTTAAAGATTTAGACTCTGAAGAGGAGTTTTGAGCAGACCTTATGAAGAAACGAAGAATGAAGAAGACTCTAATTAGGGCTTCAAGAGTCTTTAAAGGAAGCGTTGAAAGATTATGTCCTGAAGCTTCATAATGAATCTGACCAATGCGGAAAAAAAATTAAGAAGCCCAATGAGAACAGAGATGAATAGTTGGAAAGAAAATAATTATTTGAAGAGGTAGACGGATAATGGAGAACAACGATTCATAAGACTAGATGCGAACATAGTTTACAGAAAAGAGAAAGCAAGTGGGAGGAAACGATATGAAAGCGAGATTGTATTATGAAAGTTTTATGGAGAAGAGAATCTTGAAACAGAAGGAATGTGTGAAGCTCCGACTTTGTCCATAGAAGGATGCAAAGATAACAATCCATAATAAATATTGGAAAATATTTCAACGAATGGCAGGGTAAAACCCTTGAACTGTGAAAACAGCATATTTGCAAGAAAGTGATTGAGATGAGCAGTATTTGATAAAACCTCTCTTATGAGTGAACATCTTTAAATTATGAAACTAAAAAAAAGCAGATTATGTAAAGACCACCCAAGAAAAATGGTACGGAGAGTCTAGTTGATGATGTTGATGAAAAGTTGCTGAAAGGGTGTAATAGAAATACTATATTTAAATGGAACAAATGGCAATACTGATGCAAATCCATCCATTGGCAATGATTATTCATTTATGAAAACGAATAAAGAGGTTCTCACAGGGGTGCACGAACTAAGATAAAGAATTAAATAAAAAAGAAAAGAAAGTAGTTTTTAAATATTTGATACAATAATGCAAGGAGAAGCAATGGTGATATTATTAAGTCAGATTTACATCATCTTTTAGATAATCCCATTGAGGAATGAACTTTAAACAGAAAAAAAAGAAGAAAAGTTGAATGAAAGAGAGCATGACAAGACTTTTATAAAAAATCTCTGTATAGGGAAAATTAAATTAAAAATGGTGTGACAAGAATACTCGTCCCGGATTAATGTATATTGTAGGTGAAGATTTTCTAGGAAAATATGAAAGATGGCTACTAAGTAGAAAAACTATAAATGACTAATAAGGGTCAAAAGAGAACAGAAAGTATCCAAATGAGAAATACCTAACCTCAGAAAGGAAGAATGCGTTTGGAGGTATATTCAGATGCTTCATTTGGCAACATAATTGATAACTAGAGGTTGAAGGATGTGTATAAGAGAGTAAAAGATGTTAGCTCTTTGTGTTCTGTATGGAAATCTAAAGTGGCTAAAAGAGTTGTAAGTTCCACTTTGTCAGCCGAAAAATTAAGCATGGTCGAGGCTACAATTGGGGGAAATAATATTAAATATTGTGGAAAAAGATTAATCACCAAATAAAAACAAAACTAAACGATAATAACAATGACGCTGACATCGCAAGTCTTTAAAGATCAGCATCAACTACAAAAAAAGGGGTGTTAAAGAATAGGATACTCGTAGGATAGACAGATACTTAAGCGAATTTAAAGAGAAAAATGAGAAAGTGATACTGTAGTTCAATCAGTGAGGGCGTGAATCAAGAAACAAATTAGCAGTGGATTTAACCCAAGAAAAATACAGGAAAATATCCATCTGTGGAATTGAGAAAGGGTTGGATTTAATGAAGGTGGAGAAAAAAAGTAAAAGTTAAATTATACTTGATACTGTTACAGATACAGTTAGTACATTTTAACTTTCCAGCCAGGGGCCCATTTTTAACATTCTGGATCAGGTAGATTCACCTTGTTTAGCTAAGTTCTTCTAATTAATCAGTTTTTATTTATAAATTTTGTACAGACATACTCTGTTGCTGAATAAAGTTTCTTGATAATATAATATTATATAATTGTACCTAGCACTTTATTTACATCAATTAAATTAATATATAGTTATTTAAATGTAAGATCCTGCATATTTGCATTAAAGAAGATCCCTATGATTTCATGTACATGTATTTATACAAGGGACTGACTTTACTCTAAACTTATATTATTTTACTTTTTTGACGTAACTGACAGACACGTGTCCTCTCCTCAATACTTCTGCAAGAACAACATAGGAAACTTATAAAAGGGTAATTTATACGTTTATAAATAAAATCTTAATATTTGATATATAGATTTTTGAGAATATTTTTTTTTTAAAACTATTTAATAAATAATAATGAAAATGAGATGTTTAATTTTAAAAAAGTTAAATAATATAAAATAATAATAATAGATAATATAATAATTTTAATAAATAAATAAATAATAATAATTCTTCTTTCTTATCTTCTTTAATATTTCTTACCTTCTTTCCCCAAGAATGGGAAGGTAAGTGCCCTACAGCATCCGGGGGAAAACCAAAGAGTTGCTAGCCAGAACACGACACAAGACGAAAAGAAAGCCCAGGCCTAACCGCACCCCCTGCTCAGTACCATTACATAGTGAGAACTCAATTCGCAGTCAGAAAAATCCACCCTAAAAGTCCTTCATGCGGAACCAGCGATGTAACCCTCACGCTATGGGTAAGATCCGTCATTGAAAGTTTCATCCCCTGGAAACCAGTGAGCCACAACCATACCTCCCTCAAAACAATCCCCGCCTTCTTCAACTCTTGATTATACACACTTTCTTATGCGCTCTATCCAAACTTCACAATTTTTTTTCTCCTCCTTTTCCCAAACATTCAGGGTTACTGACTCAATCCATACTTTCTTCGGTCTCTCCCAGCCGGTCGTTTTCCAACACACTCGCCACTATACATCCGCTTAATCCAACCGACTATCATTCATCCTTTCCATCATAATACACAACCATGCTCAACATACTTTCAATTTATTCTCTATTACAATTTGAAACTCTACTCTCCTAAGTAAGTTGTTCCCTCACTTTATCAATTCCTCACACCTAGCACGCCCCTAAGAATGCCCATCTGAACACATTGAACTTGAGATCTCATATTACTTCTTATTTCCCAGACCCATAGTCCACTATCAACTATTACATAACACGATAGTAACAACATACCCTTCAATGTAAGGACCCTAGCACACTCAATACTATAGTCCCTTTACAATTCACCCAACATTTTTCAAATTTGCGCGACCAGCCAACTTCCTGCCATTCACAACTTTCCCTACAAACTACACACTGCATCGTCCTTTCCCTTTTTTTTCTCATCCAGAACATGATACCCTTAAATATTATTTAAAATCCATACAACTTGTTCCAGACTGCTCGCACCATCTAAACCAATAAACTACACACGAGGAGTGTCCTCACTCACAACCATAACCTTTACTCTTATCTACGTTTTTACTTTCAAGCCCCTCCTTTAGCACACCCTGCCCAAATATCTCTCTACCAATCATCGCAAACTCTCTTCAGATTCGAGCCACACAGGAACCAAATCGATCATCGCAATAATATTATAATAGTAGGGCACCCTTGCCACTCATCTCCATCTCTCTCCACCACTATCTAACCACCAATTTTCTAGCGCATCCAACCCTCGGCAACTGTCACTAACCCCATCCATATACAAACAAATTGAATAAACAAGAGACACTAAACACAACCATAGTCTGTAACTCCCATAAATTGAATCCTCAAACACAATCACCATTGACACCTTCTATCTACACACGCTTCACTATCTCATATGGATCTTGATTCCATTCAGAGAAGCACCCTCCACCACACACCAATACAACTAACACCTTGCCATTAACGCTTCCTTATTAACTCTATCATCAGCCCTGTTGCAAATCCATAAACCTCAATTCAATTTATTCTTCTCTCCCTCTTTTCTCAATCCATTTGTTCCAATTTAAAGATCTTGATCCACACATCCTCTACCCTACTCCTAAAACGCACCTTGTTCTCTACCAATTCAGGTAGTCTTCAGTCACTCGGACCGCACTCTTTATCGGAACCAAAATACCACATATACCTTCCCTACAACACTCAGTACACATTCCCCTATATTTCTACAGTTCTCCCCCTTTTCTCCCTTACCCTTATTATAAGGGTACTATTACGCTTCTCCTCCTAATCCTTGCGAAACTCTATACCCCTCAGTTCTATAAACCCCGGGCTTCTTTATTTACACAACTTCCAAATCCAACTCCAACACCAATCTCGCCTCCGCTCTGGATTCATTTCACCAGTAATTTCATCTAATACTGCAATATTTACCATTCTTGCAACTCTCGTTCACCTCTCTACCCATTACCTTCCCCTACTTAATAAACCTCGATCTCCCCAAATACCCTATTTTCCTTCTTGGGGCACCACAACCCACACACATTCACTATCACCTCTTCATTATTTAATATTTGCATCAGATTCCAAGTGTTCTTACACACTCCTCCTCACCACCTACTCATCTAGTCTACAAAAGAGCACCATCCCGTATTCATCGATTCTTAAGCAGATTCTCCCTTCATTCTCATTCTTAAACCTTTCGCGCTTCCTCCAGAAACGCTCCTATTCCCTTCGTAAGTCCCCATTCATCACTCCTTCCAAAAGTTGTTTTTAACCTCTTCTGCTTCTCCTTCTTACTTCTCATATATTTACTTTCTTCTTTCCTCTCTATATAATTCCAAGCACTTCTCCTTTGATGTCCTTATCGATCTTGCTCTTTAGTTACAATTCAAACCACCGTCTTTTTTACCTTTAATCGCTTTCATCACCTCCTTCTTCCACCCACTTCACTGTCAAACCATTCTACTCCTATTCAGCACCATCCACATACTTCTCCTTTGTATAACAACTTCTTCCTCAGCCCACAGCCTTTGTTCAGTCATCAACTTGTTCACATTCAACCATTTACTAGACGAGCTCCTACACTCATCCTACTGTCTGCTCAACTTACTTCAATAGTGTGGAATGATATAGCACATTATGCCTCCCTTTCCCGACTAACTAACTTTAATTTAACTTCCTTCCGTTTTCTAAACTCCGCTCTCCCATTTGGTATAATTTTAACCTCTCATATATTTGGTATGTTTGTCCTGTTTAGTGCTGTCATACTTTTCATAATAATAATAATAATAATAATAATAATAATAATAAATTATAATAATAGTAATAAAATAAATTTCTGAATAAAGCTAAAAGCACACCTGATATAATGAAACTCTTGCTTCTTTGGTGTGTTTTTTGGACCTGTTGCTGCATTCCGCATTGATTACAATACTCTCTCCTGGGACATACCCAGCATGATCAAGATTGACTGCAATTGACAATGTGCCACTCTTCCATAGAAATGTACGCACAGATTTCTTTTTTTTTAAAACGACAGGTTACTATATATATATATATATATATATATATATATAATATATATATAATATATTATAAGATATTATAGTATATATATATATATAATATAATTACTAATAATATATAACTATATTATATCACTACTATATATATATGATAACTACACTACATACTATTATATATATTAGCAACTATATACATAATTTATATAAATTATATATTATATATATAATAATAAATCATATATACTATATATAACTTATTATATATATATATATATATATATATATATATATATCAATTTCAAATTTTATGCCTTAAATTCTAGTTCAAAATACGTCAAAACCTTTCAACACTATATTTACAAAAATAAAATAATTAAATCACATAAAATAAGCTCCAGATACCTACACACATAAATAATGAGAACTATTTGCATTATTACAAACTATTAACGACATTATTTAAACATCCAAAAAAACAACAGGAAGTTCACTCTGGCACTAAAAGAGATAGTCTATATCATCAATCGTGAAGTTTACCTTTTAGAAAATTTGGTGATCAGCGTTAAGGTCATAGAGTCTAACCACAGAAAAGGGAGCCTTTTTTTTAATGTGTAAAAGTTTGTTCTGAACATCTACATCAACTTTGCAAAGATGTTTCAATGTCCAATATGAGACTCAAAAGATGAAGGAATCAAAACTGGGAGTATGAAAGAAAAGTCATATTTATATGTTCCAACTTCAAACTGCTGACTCCCAGATGCTGAAACATACAATTCATAAACATAAGAATCGATCAAATATTAGAAAATAAACTTTCTGAAATTTACTGGCACTAGATTTTCATTATGATAAAGAATATTTGAATTTAAATTATCAAAATAGGAAATTCCTCTTTACAACAAAAAGTTAATTTTCTGTTGTGAATATAAGTTAAAGTTATTGTTAAAAGCACATATTGGTGAGATTCAGCTGCGAAGAAATAATCATGAGCAAACAATTAAGAATTTACAAAAATCAAAAATAGGACAGAGTAACAAAATTTAACAGAATAGCATTTTAAAACGTTGTTCATATTTTCTTTTAGGCACAAGAAAATAAAACGGATCAATTATAACAAACGAGTGTAAAGCAAATCTAAATGAATAGACATAGCCCCTCACACAACAAAGTTTTATAATGGTAGCAACAAATGGGAACAAAAAAGTTATTTTTTCAGAAGTTTACATATTTTTCCTCCTTTTGAAAAAAAACCTGAGATAAAAATAATATAATTAATCGATTTAAATAAGCAATAAATTCTCTAGTGAATAATTATCACAACGTTTTAAGCACTTCCTTATGAACACGGAGAGAGAGAGAAGAGAGAGAGAGAGACGAGGAGAGAGAGAATAGAGAAGAGAGAGAGACGAGAGAGACGAGATCAAGAAGATCGAGAGAGAGAGAGAGAGAGAGACGAGACGAGATCGTTCCATGCTTTTAATGCGTTGTAACGAGCAGCAGAGAGGAGACGAGAGAAGGAGAGTAGACGAGAGAGAGAGAGGAGAAAGAGAGAGGAGAGAGAGAGAACGAGAGAAGAGCAGACAGAGAAGAGAGAGAGAGAGACGGAGAGAGGGAGAAGAGAGCAGGAGAGGAGAAAAGTATTATCTGAGAAGAGAGGAAGAGACAAGAAGAGAGAGAGAGAGACGAGGAGGAAGAGAGGAGAGAAGAGAAGAGAAGAGAAGAAAGAGAGAGAGATACGAAAGAGAGAGAGAAAGAGAATGAGAAGAGAAGAAAAGAGAAGAGAGAGAGAGAGATACAAGAGAGAGAGAGAAGAGAGTAAGAGAGAGATCGAGAGACTAGAGAGAGACGAGAGATAGACGATGAGAGGAAGAGACGAGATGAGTGACAGAGAGAGAGAGAGTTATATATATAATATATATAATATATATATATATTATATATAATATTTAAAATTTTTTAAAAATAATTGATTTAATTTTTAATTTATATAATTATAAATATATATATTATATATATATATATATATATATTATATATATATATATATATATATATATATATATATATACTATATATATACTATATATATATATATATATATATAGATATACATATAACTATATATATACTATATACTATATATATATATATATATAATAGTAATATATAATCATACTATATATATAGTATACTTAGTATATATATATATATATATTTATATACAATATATATATATATATATATATAATATTACCTATACTATATATATATATATACCTATATATATATATATATATATAACCGATATATCGATATTTATATAAATATACGGCATATATATATATATATTATACTATAATATAACAATTTATATAGTATAGTATATAATATATAAATATATATATATATCATATATATATATACTATATATATATCATATATACATATATATATATATAAGGACAAAACAATGAAAGGGGAAACCCTTAAAAAATATAATTTTACTGTTAGTATGAATTTCAATAAAAATTCTCACCACCAAAACGTTTACATTAAAATGGAGGGAAATAAATAAATTAGCATTTTGTGTAAAATTTATACATAAATATAGATGTATGTAGTTAAATGACTGTTCCTCATTCGTATATTATTATTATTAAATTAGCAGTGGTAGTAGTAGATTCTGATAAGTTTTGTGTTTGTCTTTTTGTATCCTAGGGTTGTATGATATAAGAAGGAGATGCATGAAGAAAAGATGTATCCTATTACTTTGATGTTGATGTTCTATCCCTAGTGAAAGGATGAGATGAGAAAAGAATGGGCCATTGTGTGGAGAGACGTTTTGTATTCTATTGGATGCGGCGCGAAAGTTTCATTAGTTACTGTCCGTGCTGACCAAGTCAGCATGATGAAACATGCAGTTGTTTCAGAGCATTACTTATCTTATGTTTGTTTTATATATTATATTTCATAGTATGTTTCTGTTTTACAGTAAATGTAGTAATTAACGTAAGGATTGTATTGTACATTGCATTCGTGAATAGTCTCTTGGTGACTCAAGTACTATAAGTTAAAGTGGCCACATTAGAGTAAATTCAGTATACGTATATTGGTTTAGCAACGGGTGTATACCTAGGGCTGGATTAATTGGTATTACTTAAGTAAGTGGTGGTACAGAAAGTAATATTGTTTAATACAAATAAATGTAATAATTTTCGTAACATAAGTACCTATATAGTACTTAAGGAAACAAGTACTCTTTTCTTTTATTTATGAAACGTCTTTATTGAAGAACTTATTTTGAAAGTTCAAGAATCACCAAGAAACTGCCTGTAAGTATTGTGTGTGTTTGTTTTGTTCATTTATACGTTCTTGCTACCATTGTGATTTTTCTCAGTGGTAGCAGAGCGTAGTTCGACAGGCTCTGGGTGATAGGTGAGATAGTGGGTGTATTTGTTAACTGGTTTCTTGGTTGAATGAAGGTAGAAGTAGTGTGGAAAGATGGGTAAAGATGGAGATGGTAGTGAAACGAAAATGGAAGTAGTCGTTGAAAACAAGAGTATGTAGAGCGTGTCCAGAGTTTAAAGGGGAGGCAAATGTTGAGGAATGGAAGAGTAAAGTGAAGTTGTGGTATGAGATATGTGGTGATGAGTACGATAAACTGGCAGGTGAGATATTGTTCAGTTTAGGAGCAAAAGCTTATGAATGTGTGTGGATGACAGACTGGAAGTCAGTAGGAAAAAAGGAAGGTATGGAAGTTATACTAAGTAAGCTGGATGAAAAGTATGCGAAAGAGAAACAGAGAGATAGGTATGATAAGCTGTGTGAGTACTTTTATATTAAGAGAAAGAGTAGTGAATCAATGCGAGAGTATGTGAACAGATATGAAGTCATAGAGCAGAAGTGTAAAATAGTTGGGAAAGTGGATCTGGGTGAAAATATGAAGTGTGTGCATCTACTAGAGGAAGCGAATGTGAGTGAGAATCAAAGACAAATGGTGTTAGCCTATTGTGGTAAAGATGAGTGGGTGTTCCGTACATTTAGAGATGCTTTGGTAAACATATGTGAGGGGTTTGGTAAGAAAGTAGAGAATAGAAGAGGGGATGTAGCTGAGGGTGGTGAGAGTGGTTGGTTTTCTAGTCAGCGTATACAAAGAAATGGGCACAGAGGAATGAAAGATTTTTTGTGGAGATAGAGTGGAGAGAAGTTGTGAGGAGAGAGGATCGAATGCATATGTGAATAGGAAGAAATGTGATTTATGTAGATCTGATAGACATTTGTGGCGAAATTGTGATGTATATATACAGGGATTAGGGTGATGATGTGTGTTTAGAAAATACACCGAAGAAAGAGTCTTTGAGGGGTGTGACTAAAGTAGACGAAGATAGAAAGGGAGTAAGAACTAGTAGAGGGAGGAAATTAGTAGAACAGGTAAGAATAGGAGAGAGATCAATGGTTGGTGGAATGGGAAGAGGTATTAGTTTTCCAAGCACAAGAGAGAGTGATAAAGGGAGTAGTGTAGTAAAGGAAGTGACAGTAAAAGAAGTGAATGTGTCAGGTAAAGGAAAGAAAGGTGATGAAGGGTTTGATGTGAAAAACTTTATGAAACGCAGAAAGAGTGAGCATTATAGTGAGTGGAAAGGTGTTACGACTATTTTTCTAGTACCGATAGTGAAGATGATGAGTGTGAGGATAGAGTGGAAAAGAGTGACAGTGATTTTCTAAGAAGGTATGATTATATTCGTGATTCTGAATTGTCTGATTCGTAGATTTGTAAAAGTGGGAATTAGTTTGTGTTATGTAAGTGTGTATGTTGTTGGCTACGTATGTAAGTGTAGTAATGTATGGGTGATGTCTTGTGTATGTGTTAGTGGTATGTGAGCGATTTGAGTGTGTTATAGTCGTGATAGTTTGTATAGAGTGTGAGATGTTGATGTCTTGTTGTCGTTGTCAGAGTGTGTTAATATAGTTGTAATGTGTGTAGAGGGTTTTGAACAAGTGAAGGAGGGAGAGAGAAAGATATAAGATTGATAAGTTTTGTGTTTGTCTTTTCGTATCCTAGGGTTGTATGATATAAGAAGGAGATGCATGAAGAAAAGATGTATCCTATTACTTGATGTTGATGTTCTATCCTTAGTGAAAAGCAGGGTTGTGGAGTCGGAGTCGGGGAGTCGGTAGTTTTGAAGAGAGTGGAGTCGGAGTCGGCAATTTTGAAAAGGCTGGAGTCGGAGTCAGTAATTTCGAAGAGGGTGGAGTCGGAGTCGGTAATTTTCAAAAGAGTGGAGTCGGAGTCGGTAATTTTGAAGAGGTTGGAGTCGGAAAATTTTTGAACTGCCTCCACAACCCTGGTGAAAAGATGAGATGAGAAAAGAATGTGCCATTGTATGGAGAGACATTTTGTATTCTATTGGATGAAGCGCGAAAGTTTCATTAGCTAGTGTCTATGCTGACCAAGTCAGCAGGATGAAATATATGGTTGTTTCAGTGTGTTACTTATCTTATGTTTGTTTTATATTATATTGCATAGTATTATATAAATTACAGTAAATTAGTAAATTAACGTAAGATTGTATTGTACATTGTATTTGTGAAGTCTCTTGGTGACTCAAGTACTATAAGTGAAAATGGTCACATTAGAGTAAATTCAGTATATGTATATTGGTTTAGCAACGGGTGTAAACCTAGGGCTGGATTAATTGGTATTACTTAAGTAAGTGGTGGTCCAGAAAGTAATATTGTTTAACACAAATAAATGTAATAATTTTTGTAACATAAGTACCTATATAGTACTTAAAGAAACAAGTACTCTTTTCTCCTATTTATGAAACGTCTTTATTGAAGAACTTATTTTGTAAGTTCAAGAATCACCAAGAAACTGCCTGTAAGTATTGTGTGTGTTTGTTTTGTTCATTTATACATTCTTGTTACCATCATGATTTTTCTCAGATTCTATTACCTTTAATGGATCATTCCAAGAGAAAAGGGTTTCTAAACTTTTGTTGCAAACCACTTTAACAATCGCTGTGACATTTGGACACCTGTAATAAACGGCTGAACATAAAGAAAGTGACAAATAGCATCAGAAACACATGAAGCTGCAGTGAACATAAGGGTTCTGAAAATAAAGGTTGGAACAAAAACCACAATAAGATTTAATCTTGGGGGAGATTAAAAAAAAATTTATAACAAATCAGATTACAAAAAAAATCAAAACACTGAATAATTAAACATTATTTCTTACTTGAGGTAAAAAGCTGAAATTCAAAGTTGTAATAATCTTCAGAACTTCTGAATGTTATTTTAGGATCTTCAATTCTCCTGTTTGAGTCTATGTTATTACGTCTTTCCCTCCAACTTACTTTAGCAAAGCCTTTGGCTTTTAAGACGATACCTGCATTATAAAAAGTTGTTACTTAAATTAAAGATATTTTTCCGTTCTCTTATTTAGTGTGGGCACTAAGTCCCTAGGCTACATTATATTCCAGCATGATACTTGGTTGTGTAACTCAAATTATTTTTCTTTATCAGATTAATTGATACAAGTGTCTATACTATTGAAGAATGACTTATACAAGTGTATTGTGCATAATTATTGGGGGAATAGGTTTAGAAGAAATATATATATCTACAATTTACAAAGAGGTTCAATAAGCCTGCTCCTAGGCATAACACTAAATTTATACCTAGAAGGTGGCATTTGATACCAAAAATGTACCTTTATGCAAAATGTTAAAGCCATCAGCATATACAAGGCTGTATAAGGCGGAGTGATCACATTATTTCTCTTTCTATATAAGCTTCTAAGATGTTAGGTGTTCTGAGGAATCTTCAGAATTTCTTCATGCCATCCCCGTTGCTGCTCTTTACAAGGGTGTCATTCTCCCCTGTGTGAAGTATTTCTAACACATCTGGGGTGGTTGCACTCACAAAGTTCTCCTTAAAAAGGTGCATAGTCTAGGGCATTTCATCTTATCAACTCTCCAGTTTCTTTCTGACCATTGAATGTCGGGTCACTTTTTTCATACTATCGCTATTACAAAAGACACTGCTCTTCTGCACTCTCCAGTAGCATACTTCCTTCATTGAGAGGGGCACCTGTGACACACCTTCTTCAACTCTCTGACCCCAGACTTGATTGCTATGCTCAATTTTTATTGTACTCCAATGGGCTCAATTTTAAATGTACTCCATGGTAAAGCACGAACACACTTCCTTTATCTATTTTCTACAACTACCTTTGACCTGCACACTTTTAAATGCTGTGTACGGTATCAAGGCATGTGGGCCTTGGAAATAGATCTGAATAGGGAATTTCCCCTAACTCTGGTGAAAGTGGTGGACCAAGAGATCAGTTAAAAAAAACGTGCTGAAGTTGTGTCTGATGTCCGTCAATTTATGGCAGTCTAGCAAGAGATGTCCTGCGTAATTGTTGGTCAGGGAAAAACATCTTTGGCAGTGGGGAAGGGTGCTTTATTGATTTAAATTTGTATTCTCGATGGCAAGGATGGTGCCCAGAGCAGAAACGGGACAGCATTATGCAGGTTTGAGCCCAAAGTTTGTTCTTGGGAGATACTTTGGGTGACGTGCTTCAAGAATGGTGTTATTTGGATATGTAGTGCAAGGGGCTGTAGGCAACAAACTAACAAAGCAGTTCCTTATTTGGGAAAATTATATAATTTATGTACATCACACAATCTTAAGTTATATATATATATATATATATATATATATATATATATATATATATATATATATATATATATATATATATATATATATATATATATATATATATATATATATAATATATATATATATTATATATATATATATATAAATATATATATATATATATATATATATATATATTATTATTATATATATATGATAGTATATATATATATATATGCTATTATATATATATATATATATATATATAGTATAGTAGCATATGGTATATATATATATATATATAGTTATATATATATATATATATATATATATATATATATATATATATATATATATATATATATATATATATATATATATATATATATATATATATATATATATATATATATATAAATATATATATATATATATAGCTATATATATATATATATATTTACAGATTCATTGTTTGTAAAAAATATCCCAGTGCTATATTGAACATTGCTAAAATAGAAGAAACCCCTTGAACACTGATTTATTTCTTAAGGGGGGTATGTTGCTGAAATTATTAAAGATAAAAGTATTTGTAAAGAATCTATTTAATATAAATCACATTGTTATTATTTATATGAATTTAATTATTTGTTTATTTTTTTTACCTATTTATTTCTTATTTATTTATGCATTTATTTATTTTCAAATTTTATAGTTATTAAATATTTTAAAGGTTTCTAGAGCTGGGATCAGAAACATTTCTTATTGGAGGAGTCCACACATTTCTAATTGTGGAGCCTTCTACATTTATATTTACTGCTGTGAGTTACTATGCCTATTCATCATTTCTGCCTATCTATTATAAGTTGATATGTGTCAAAGGGATTAGTATTACCACCCTTCAAGACCTTCACCAGACTAAAAAAAATTTGTAAAAATTTTTCATTTTGAAACTAAACAATAACAAGTATGCCTACTTATAATAGCCAGTTATCTTCCCTGAACCCATTTTTCAGAATAGACACTATACATAAAACTTTATTCAAAAGTTGAAGGGATTTGTAAAATTAATTAATAATTAGCTGATCAAATATAGGCAATAATCTTTATTACAAAATTCTCATAATTATCAAAAAATCAATAAATTTAGGGTTAATAATTGTACAGATATATATTGGGTTTACTTAAAGCAATAATTTGTATGAAATACTGAACAGAAGACAATGGTTTTTATATATTGTGTTCGTCATTTTCATTCAAATTTTAAACAAAATTAAAATATAAAACAGAGCAAAGAAAACCTATTAAGGGGTGCATTTTTTGATGGCCTTTAATATGGTTTTATTGAAATCTTGCATGGCTTTGGAGAGATGTAAAGTTAGTTATTTGGAAGGATTGTAGTAAATCCACTGTGAACTGCGGAATGAGAAAGGAATGATGCCTTTAACAAGGCAGCAGGGTGGCTAGATTTTGTTCACAAATTTTATATGTATACCAAAATTATGAGAAAAAACCATAGATGCGTTTCCAGAAGCTCGAGTGCAGCCCGTGTGCAAAATCGACTCAGAAACGCTTCAAATTGAAAAAAATTTCATTTACCAATCAGAGAACAGGAAATTTGAGTACCTGGAAATGGCCGAGTGCGCCCGTCGGATAAGCTGGCAATTGTAACCAATACTCTTATACTTATATGTATCTATTTTATGAAATGATACGATATATTAGTATCCTTAATATAAAAGTTAACTAAAATATTTAAAAATTTTGGCAAGCCATTTCCAACACATGTTTTGTAAAAAGATTTGTTTGTAAACAAAGTATTCTTCCGCGCAGCCCGCCTGTTTATTAATTCCCAAAATCGAGGATTTAACAATGGACGCCTGACTGTGACGTTTATGTGACGAGAAGGGCAAAACGATGCATATGAGCCTGTGTGCCCGCCCGGGCTGCAGTCAGGCTTCTGGAAACGCAGCTTATATTTACATTTGGCACCACTACATTTTACATGATGTTTAACAACTTTCAAATGAATTGATAGTAGTATCGATATTAGAATAGATACAGTATATTTTTCATACCCACTTCCCCACCAAGACATTAGTACATTCCCGAATGAAGGCCTAGTTTTTTAGTACTTTAACTGGTAATAGTTAGTTGAGTTCAACAGATTCTAGAAAAATCAATATTTTTTTAAAAATCAATTGATGTTTTTATATTCCAAGAAGCAACTCTGCCAAATATTGTTAATAAAAAATTGTCAAATTTACTATATTTTTATAACCAACATTATTCATTGTTTTCATATATTTCTTTTTACATCGAAAAATCAGTAAAGTTATGATAAATTTTTAGAGCATTGGAAATAAAAAGACAGAAAGAAGCCAGATGGGCCACAAATTCAAATTCTGTAAGTTTATTTGTTACATGCATACCAGAACTATTAGTCTCCAAACTATTATCTAATCTTTCCTCAGTAAACATTGAAGCAAAATAACCATTGAAAATGTTGACCAACTCCTTATCTGAAAGATTAGATAATAGTTTGGACTAATAGTTCTGGTATGCATGTAACAAATACGTAAGCTCACAGAAATTGAATTTGAGGTAAAAGATATTAAACGTTTACTGCATCATGCTGACCCAAGTAAAGCTGCAGGTCCTTATTGGTTTATATGGTAGAATTCTGAAGGAGGGTAGTACCAGCATTGCAGCTAACTGTATTTGATTTTTAAGCGTTACCTATAACATTTCTGTTGAGGTACCAGACGACTGGGAAACAGTACAGTATATGTTGTGCCTATTTATAAGTTAGTAAGATTTGGGAAATTATAGGCCAGTTAGCTTAACATTTCTGGTTGTAAAGGTTCTGGAAAAATTACAGAAAGGTCATATAGAGAAATATTTGGAAGATAAGGTACCATATTGTACAACTCCCAGCATGGTTTCACAAAGATAGGTCATGTCAGGCAAACCTCCTAGAATTTATGGAATACATTACTGACTGCATTGACTGAGGAGATCCAGTTGATATTATATACGGTATTTAGACTAGTTAAAGCTTTTTTGATGTTCCCCACATAGCTGATGAACTTATTTAATGTAGGTAAGGAGTGGTACATGCTTGGATTAAAGAGTTGTGAATAGAAAACAGTGTGTACAACTAAATGGCAATAACTCATCATGATCTTGATTCTTGATAACCTTCTTGAGTGGACAGATAAAGTGGCAAATGAATTTTAATAGTAAAAAGTGTAAGGTTCTTCACCTAGGTTACTCAAATAAAAGTTTTAACTACGATATGAATGGGTATTGGCTTGAGTCTGTGGACCAAGAAAAGATTTAGGTGTATTATAAGCAGCAATTTGAAAGTAGCTAATCAGGCGTTGCAAGGAATAAACTAATAAGATGTTGGGCATAATAAATTGCCTTGCAATGTTGTTTACAAGATCAAGGAAGTAATAAGTAAACTGTATAATAGCCATGTTAGGCAATAATAGAGTACAAAAGTTTGGGTCCCTTATTTAAAAAGACTTACATATGCTTGAGAGAGTGCAACATAGAGCAACAAGGATGATTTCTGGGTTGAGGGTAAGAGCTATGAGGAGAGGCTGAATTGTAAGTTTTCTGTAGAAAGGCGATTTCTCAGAGGGGACATGATACAAGTCTACAAAATTTTTACTGTCTATTGATAATACAGAGACCAATAAATCTTTCATAGTAGAGCACGGACGGGGCATCTGTGCGGCTAACAAGAAATTAAGAAGAAAGCATGCCATCTTTGATATAAGAAAGCATCTTTCAGCAATAGGGTTGTTAAATTTTGGAATGGTTTGCCACAGGAGGCTGTTGAGTGTGACCTAAAGGTAACATTTAAGAAAGGTTGATAGGTGTATATGATGGATTGCATCATAGGCACGGTATATTTAGACGGCCAATTATGGGTTTTAGTTGCACATATGATTGAATGTGCACCATAACTTACTGCTAAGGTATGGGATAGTTTGTTATAAATATAAATATTTTTTTTTTGAATAGTCAAATTGGTGGATTTTTAGTTGCAGTAATTGACAAGCCCTAGGTGCTTTGTGGATTTGCATGAGCATACTGCTTAGTGAGTTGACTGGGATAGTCCCTGATAGGCCCATGTGGCTTCTTACTGTCTCTATATTTCTAATGTTCTAATGTATTTCATCTATATAATAAGTAAATTCATCAATATAGTTTAAAATCATTTTCAATAAAGAAATAAATAAAATTAGATTATCTAGATATTATATATATATATATATATATATATATATATATATATATATATATATATATATATATATATATATATATATATATATATATATATATATATATATATATATATATATATATATATATATATATATATATATATATACAATTTAAATAACAAACTAAATAATAATTATTTTTACTAAACTTATTATTAATTAGGTAATAATTAGGATTGTTTTCTAATTTTATCAAAATAATAATTAAAAAGGCAATTTGTGCCTAAAAATCAAAATATTAAAAATCAAAAGAAACAAAAAAAATTGATTTTGATTTTTTAAAAAGAATCAAAAAATCACCAACCCTGTAAGAAAGTCTATGGGAAAATTTAACTTTAGGGCTTAACTTTTTTGTCTTTAAAGACTTAAATCATTTTTGTTTTTTAAGCTTTATTATTATTTTTTAGAGTATATCCTGTGATTTAAAAATTTTTTTTTTTTTTTTTATAAGAAATTACTATGGGATTTTTAATAACTTTGAGAGTAACTTTTTTTTGGTAAATATCTAGTATTTGATCTAAATATTTCTCTCTGAAAATATTTTCTGTCAAAAAAATTTCTGTTTTCAGGAAGTTGCTTTTAAGAAAATTTTAGTGCAAGCTTCTTAATTATGCCAGAACCTTGCCACTAAAAAATTTTCTTAAAAAACTTAACTTAACTTTTCTGAACTTAGAAATTTTTTTAAACAAAATTTTTTCAGAAAATATTTAGATCAAATACTAGATATTTACCCTTTTTTTATACTAAAGAGAGCGACGATTTTTGTTTTCAATTTTCTTTATTATTATTTATTTTACAGTATATCCTGTGATTTTCATAAAAATTGGGGGCACCTTCTGCACTACTATTTCATATTAATAATAATAATGTTTAATAATAATAATAATAATAATAATAATAATAATAATAATAATAAGGAACATACTTTTAATTTCTTTTGCCTTTGAGAGAGAGATCACCACATGTCCACAAACTGTTTCTCCAGGGAAAAAAGTATTTTTCTCATATTCGAAACTAATATTGATATCAGAATTCATATTCATTAAAAGTTCTTCAGTTTTATATATTTAAAAGTATTACATACCGCTCCAAAGGTCGGATTGATCTGTGATCAGGTCGTGTCGAGGGAGTGCCAGCTACGCATCTTTTATAATATCAATAATCATGTCGCAGTATTCTTATTTCGGGTATCACGTAGCGTGCGTAGTTTATACTGTACTTTTAAGCAGCTCTACCAATAAGAGATGAGACAGGCCTGAATAGGATTCCGTTCACACTTTTTGTATCAGAGATAAGAGACCTTCTGCTGCTTTCGTTGCACCTCCATTTTAGAAGGACGCATTCAACTTTTCTATCATTTGGCGCGGAGAATATATAAGAACTTTATGCTTCCTAGATACCTCCGCCAGTATCCATAGTTTATCAGCTATGGCGTAGCAAGCCGACCATATTACTATACTTTGCCACATTTAGCTAGGTGCACTGACTATGGTGAGCGCTTGTTTCCCTTACTTATCTACTCCAAACTTGTTACTTATCTCGATTTATTACGATAAAGTGAGATGGCAAATGTAGTTTGCCAGTCTCTCATTAACCCGTATAGCATTATTTTTTCTTTTTCTCACTTCTTATTTTCTTAAGATATTTTATGTGATTGATGGTATTATATATATATTTACTTTGATAACTTCATTTTGTTTATCATAGTTGGTTGGCCGGTATCGGTAGCGGCCATTTACGGTATTATACAAGTTTATGGGGTGCGACAGACACCCACCACACATAGCGCGTGTATTTACATTTGAATCACCTAAGTTTCTCCTTGGTTGTGAGAGGTGGTGTCCCGTTGGAGAAGTAGTCCAATAACGTATTTCTTCACTCAACTCAAAGAGGCCATAATTAATAATGATGAATATGGTAATACCTACTTTGATTTGGTACATACATATTCTACTTTCTTTTTGCGATGATCTTAAAGAAGATAGAGAGAACTATAGGCTCCACACAGTCGACAAAAACATTGAAAATTATTATCTTCTCAATAATTGCTATAAAATTAATAAACACATACCTGTATTACTTAATTGGGTAGTATGTTTAAGAATATAAAACTGTTCTTTTTGGTTTCTTGTTCTTATATTTGTGTTAAATATATATGCATTTTAACTATATTACTAGAGTATCCAAATACATCTTAAAGAAGTATATGAGTCACTTAGGAACATGACCGACCCATTAATCAGAGATATTTCATTATCACATACAGTCTTACACTTTCCAAAAGCCTCATTAAAATATAGAAAGAACCATTAGTATAAAAATTAAACTATACCAAAAACTTAAAAAAATGTAATACTATAAGAAAAGAATAAATAATATCAGATTTTGTCAAGGGAATGCTTAGGCGCTCCACTTTCTTCATTTGCCTTACCAATACATTATTCCTCTAGCTATTAAAAGTTAAATTAACCAACCATTCTAAATAAGTTTTATAAAAAAAATAGATGTGTGACATGGATCCTGCTAACTGTTATTTGAATAAGATTAAACACTGTTTACTCATTGCAATAATCCCTTGGATTGTAATTTAAGTAGATTTCTATTAATAATTATACATATAGTAATAAATAACATTTAATTCAAGTATATATATAAAATTCAGTATTTTTATTCTCTTTAATTCATACTATACTCGATATTATATAAACTATTCTAATTTCCCTGTCCTACACTACTATCTGAGGTTTTATGTGAGGAGTTCTTTTGTCCATACGATTCTTCTTTATCAACTTATGTGTTTTCTCTTCGACTCAATAGTGAAAAAGGTTAGCGAGAGCCGATTAGTATTTATGCCTGGAGTATATCCCTGCTTTAATTTCATTTTCTTCCAAAAGTCTTTAAACTCATAAATATGAAATTTTAAACTAATAATTTGTAAATAACAGCCCCAGATGTTACATGCAGCCTGACTCCAAAGTGTACCAAATATTGGTAGAATTTTGAAACAACCAGAATAATTACTGTAAGAAGATCAAAGTGTTGGAACGAAATTTTCTAATCTTCAAAAATGTTCCTTAAAAAAGATGCGAATAATACTATTTTTATTTCATTCTGATAGCTCTCACCTCAGGACTAGGTCTACCTTAATCGATAGAAGACATTTCTCTGGTTTTAAAAAAAAACAGAAAATTAATCTGTTAGGATTGACTCTAAGCATTTTTTAAAAAAAAAACCTCTTCATGCCGTTCATAGGTATTTCACAAAGTTTAATTAATATACGACGCATATTTTTTTTAATTTAGAATAGTTGAATAATAGCCGACAATGAGGTGGAAAAAAAGATCCTATAATGTATGTTGTAGGGAAAACTAAGGATTCACTTTATGTCAATAAAAATAGCTTATTGTGGGACAAATATTTGTATACAGTGTAGAGAATGAATAACTGAATTGTTTTAAAATAATTGAATAGTATCCAAATATATATATATTATATATATATGATATATACATATATAAATATATATATATATATATAGCTTGTGGCGACTGTTGCTTATTTTGTAGGAGTGTTATTATCTCCGTTACTACACAGTTGGCTTATCTCACGAGGTTTTCTTCTCACTAATGTTTTGGTTTGCATGAATATTAATATCTCATACTATATATATATCCAATTACGTCACTACTTACACCCATGAACTTTACGTGACATTTTATTATTCTCTGAGGTTGCTTATAAGGCATGAGATCATTTATTTCATCAGATATCTCTATTATATAATATACCAGTATACCCATAACTTATATATACTAATAGAAAGTATCCTCAGTGTCCTCAATTCAGTAACGCATATTAATAAAGGCCCTGCTTTCTTGAGGCAACTCACTTAAACTCAGTTTTGACGATTCTTTGCCTTTGTTCCATCTTCCTCCTTCAGCTCTTCTTTTAACCATTCTTTTCTTTATTCCCTTGACTTTTAAGCCAACGATTCTTCTTGTCACATGTGGCCTCCTCTCCCCTCCTGATCTCCACCTGCTTTCCCTTCGTACTCGGCATGGGATCGGCTTTCGACTCCCTCAAATTATCCACGATCATAGACGGTCAATCTACGCCGTCACTGTATATCATACTCCATATATCATACATAGTTATATTATTATTATTTGACCTTCACCATCATATATATATATATTTATATATATAAGATTCATTTTTTATTTTTTTCAAAATTTTTATCTTCTATTTTCATATCTTATTATCTTATATCTATCATTCTGTATTCGGACAGTTCGTTCGGGTAATATATTTTGATGACAAGACATTAATTAACAACTACGTATAGTACCTCATATGAACGTATACTATAGTATATATATATAAAACTATATCGCCTACTATATATCACGCTTACTAGGTATTATTACCTACATTTAGTATTGCTCATGTCACTATATACTACGCTTATATCCTATAATGGTCTGTCGCTATATAGTATAATTCTAGTAAGCGTATGGGATCGGGGTCATAATCATCGTAATTAGTCACTTTGCGCTCACTTTATAGAATTAAGGAAGGCTTGTTTCTAGAGAAGGTTCCCACTGTTAGTATCAAGGTCATGTTTACTACTCACAGGACCTCGCGGCGCCAAAATTGAAAGTTTCTACTAACGTTAATACGAAGCATTGTTTTTTACTATAGATAATTATTATTACTACAGTGTTCCGGGCGCGCATCATGTTTCTTAACAAATGAGATTGTCTATTTATTGTTTTTGATAAGGTTTAGACTTAGATCGCCTACGTCAAAGACTGTGAGAAGCGTTTCCAACTCGTTCTGCTAGGAAATTCTTGAACTTGTTTTTTTGTGTATTTGTATGTGTCTCACGATGAACTGTATATGGACTTAATAAAATACTTTTACAATAACAGTATTAAGAAGTTTTTTTGTGAGTGTCTCTTCCGTGATGTGGCTTATGGTCTTTTTTTTTAGCGTTTCACGCGATGAACAGGTTATATGTTATAGTGAGCAATGTATCTCTATACATTTCACTCATCTGATACATAAAAACTGTAGGACAGGATCATAGGCTTCTCTTATGTAGCACTCTCAATGTGATTATATGTACTGCGCCTATGAGAGTATGTTCTCGTATTTGGCCTTTCATAGCCCTTTTTATCCTTTCATCCGATTCACTAATAATTAGATTAGCGCACACACAGTTTGAGTAAATATTATTCTTTATATGAATATGATCTAAAACAGTTGGACATTTGGCTTATACCATTTATCAATTTTGTTATCAATAGATTATTAAGTAAATAATGATCTAATATAATATATTTAAAATAAAGACGTATTTAGCTCATCATTATAGAAGGGTGAAACCCTACCCGAGTTTATAACTCATATATATATATATATTGTTGCTTGATTTATATTAATTACATAAAATACCTCAAAGTATAAAGTAAATATACATACAATTACTGAGCATAATAATATAAGTATCTAGATGCTTTCTTTCCGTTGCGATATATTATTCAGGTGGCATGACAAATAAAGGTATCGTACTATATTACTCCGATCCTCGGTAGGTTTTATACTATAAGGCCATCAACCAGATTTACTCCGAGGTATATTTCAATCGTTTATTTATTTATATGATAAGAAATGTTACATCACTATGAGATTTACTAAGAAATAGGCGTTGAGCAATATAAATTTTACCAAAACACTAATTCGGCAGGTGATTTCTTTGTTTTGTTAGGTTGCAGATTTCAAAATTATATATAATATTATAATAAAATAGATTATTATATAAAATTTATAAGCTCACTAAGTTATTATTTGAAATTTAGATTCAAATAATAACACTTAGACTAGATAAACCCACTTATTTGGAAGATCTAAGTTAATCTAGATAACTTGATGATACATAGGTTTCCACATTTGATATTTATGGCTATCTATCTATTGACATTTCATTTGAGCATAGAAATGTGAGTTGTCTCGTGAAGTCTAAGAAAGTGTTTTTGCTTTTCAGATTGTATCGAAAATCTTATGAAATATTCATGAAGTTATTTGGAAAAACTCTAAAATTGACTATTTAACACAGAATAATTCACCACGTTGGCAAAATTTTGGGAAGACCCGATTGGGTCTACAGTTGCAAGAATTAAAATCTTTACGCAGGAGTAATGTGGTTAATGGAATATGCGTACGGTCTTCTTCTTATCGAGGTGGAGGGGCCATCAAGTATAGCCGTTACAATACTTGTGGAGAGTCAACTACTTTAGAAAAATCTTTCATTCTCTTCGTGCATAATCTTGTCTTCCTCCTCACTACAAATGGCACGATTTTTCAATGACATGAACTTTCCACTCCGAAATCTTCTTTTGATGGCTCTAATGTCCTACCACCTCAAAACTAACAACAAACCTCATTAGAAAAACATATTGCTAGGTTACTATAACTATTAAATAGTGAGAATTGTATCTATATAAAGACCAGTCAACAGATTACATCAATCTTAGTGTTATTGAGCTAAAATAAGGCCTATCAAATAAAAGACTATATGGGAATTCTGTACTCTCAGCTATAATTTAGAGCGTAATATTTGCTTTATATTTTTATAGATGCTTTCGTCGATATATATATATATTGTATCGATCCTTTCTCAAAAGTTTTTCCATAATTATTCACTCCTTCAGATTATTGGTAAATACTGTTCCCGTATAACATAAGATATTGAGGGGGGTGGTATTCCTAGAGATTCGCCGCTAATCTCGACTTATTTTGGGATAGAGTTGAAGCGTAATTGCAGAGACTAAGATCCGTATATGGCTCTGATTCACCATTACTGCTCTCTGTACTCTGCCCTTTTGAACTTCTATACTCACTTTTTCTTCCCTACTTACTTCTGCGTCGGGCAAGAAGTGTAAGCCGTGTAAGGTGCGCCTCCGACTAGTCGGGCATCTGGTATATATACATAGAAAGCAGGGTGAAATGAACGACACAGTGAGCAGAGTAGCTCGCAGAAAGAATTGAGCCTACGGTTAAGAGCCAGAGGCAAGGCTATACCACGGCACGCCGCATTAGCGTTGCAAAAACGACTCACCTAGTAATATTAGCGTCACCGGGACAAGACTTAGTTAAGCACAAGAGGTGCCCATGCGGTCTACTAGTTCTCAATCCAACCTACTCATGGGTACTCGTGCTGGCATGTCACATCTAATTTGGTAGGTAGATTGTGGCTATAGGATAATATAAGTGGAGAGCTTTATCCGCAAGGCTCACTCGTTTGTGGTGACCATCCAACTTGGCCGGTGGCATAACCGAGACGCTCTCATCCGACAATTGTCATATTTGATTACGCCTCCTGTGTATGATTCATCACACATGTTTTTTTTCCGTAGAGACGCGTCCCTCCTTGCCCTTACCGTCTTTATTCTAGATGTTTACCCTTTACTCCTCCCACTTAAAAATCACGTATATATAATCCATTCTCCCTCTCCTAGCTTCTCTAAGGGTCCATCTTCTGCGGCTCAACTTACCTTGAGGGAATTTGCGAATACTTTAGTGCCACCATTTCTATTATTCGATCCGTTATTCACTAGTGGGTATTGGTATTACTTATTTATAAATACAGATCTCCTTCACATAATTTTATTTTCTTTATAATTGACGTATTATAATTCATCATATCTTCTTTTTTGCATGCCACATGCGATTTCCTAAATATTCTTGTATTTATTTTTTATAGTACTCTGCCCTACATATGTCATAGTTATAATAAATACGCCAGGCCTTTATACTCTTTTTCAATTAAGAAAGAAGCACTATCATAGCTCTAAACAGTTAGAAGTGGTGTATGCGAAATTGTTAAAATACATTATAGAACTTTATATTGCGCTCCACTGGTATACTATTCATAAAACCTAGATATATCTACAGTCCTAAGAACTTCATAATAAATATAGTTTTAATAGTAATATTTGTAAATGTTATTAAACTAATACTTAATATATATTAATAACTTCATAACAGTAGAAATTGAGATCAGCTAAGTATTACTGTATAGATAATATTAAAACACCATCATTATAGGCTTGATTAACTAGATATTATATGGATTTACTACAAGAATTTATATGATAAAGAAGCTAAATAAATTCAATAACTTAGTATTAACTCTATTATTAATTTCCATTTATAACACTGCAGACTCTGGCTTACCAGCGAGTTGCAAAAAATTGGGAACTGTGTACTTATATACCATTGAATAACTTTATATCCAGGTTCTCATTATACTTAGTAAATATTATAAAAATCACTCCACTCACTATGAGTTTTTGAAATTACGATGAAATATTTTGGATGTAAATTGTCCTTCTGCTAATAATTGTACAATATGAAGATCAATCATTTATTAGTCATGTGCATGATCGCCTTCTTGGAAGATTTGAGAGATTAATTATTATCATTGAATAAAGACT
Source organism: Trachelipus rathkii (assembly GCA_015478945.1). Classification (NCBI taxonomy): domain Eukaryota; kingdom Metazoa; phylum Arthropoda; class Malacostraca; order Isopoda; family Trachelipodidae; genus Trachelipus; species Trachelipus rathkii. The sequence goes on along the minus strand of JABUQX010106283.1, from coordinate 6,038 downwards.
TTGGTATAGACTTGAGTGTCTAGAAGCGATACACTAAGATTCCTTGTCTATTATATTTATTCATTTTAAATCTTCTCTCTAGAGTTGTAATTTAAGGAAGTGCACCAAATATATTTCGTTATCAAGACACTAAGATGGTAGTAAATATGTGAGCTTTAAGAACATATGATAGGCAATAGGATTATATAACAGAGAGAAACACGATTTCAATTGCGCATTGTCTTCGATTTTTAAATTTATACTTCTCTCAGACGTGTAAGTATAATTTCATATAAGAATCAATAAGTAGAACTCTTATGGGACCTGCCAACATCTCTCCGCACATAGCCCACTTATGCCTAATCTCATTCAAGATGTTTCATACTCATCAGTGAGGATATCTTACATATTATGTGTCGCACATATATTGTCGAAATCTCAACAAGGTATGTATATAGATTGTTAATGTGATCTATATGATTTGACAGGCACCGAAGTCGTCCGGTAGATCTAGTCACTAGGAGTTTTTTAGTGATATTAATATATATATAGCTGAAGACAAAGTCTCAAAAATCAGTGATCTTAAGCCATTGTATATGCACTGACTACATTATAATCGCCTGCAAATAGCATGAGTTAAATAAATGTCTAAGGACTTTGGCCATATGTCCTATTTCCTAATGGAATATTAAAGCGAGAGAAGAGCGCTTAATATTGGCACTTAAGATATCAATTATGTAGCATATAGGTCTAATTATTCTCTACACTCTCCTTGAGCTCTCGCAAGCCACTATGTGCTTCTTCTCTATAACATGTAAGGGGGATAGACGCATGTTAGAGAATATTGCAAGAAAGTAAGTCTGGGAAGATATGAAATTTATAAATGTGTTTTACGACTTTTTACATAGGAATAAAATCCATACCAGAGAGAGCACAGAGAAGGAGAGAGAGTCACCACTCCCACCGTGAACTAAATTATTCAAGAAAGCGCATAGATTTAATTGTTTGAGCAGAGTATCACCATGTATGTTTGAGATCAACGCAAGGATCAACTTACTGATATATTCATTGGCTTGAATAGAACCATATTTAGGAACGATTGAGGCAGAAGCTAAACGTTCGGCGAATTGCTTGACAGAGAGATTATACTAGCCCATAAAATTAAGTGAAAGGGTGTCAGTACAGAAATAGAATATATATGCTAAAGTACAAGTGACTCCACCTCTCAGTCGGGCGTATAAAAGGAATTCAGATTGGTCTCCACTGTAAGATGGAGGTGAGAAAAATGTGAGAGAGAGATATGTATCTTCATCCAAAGGAGTATCGCCTTTCAACATAGCAGTACTATGGTCCGCGACGAACAATAAAAACTAGTGAGACGCTCTCTCTATAGCGGCAGTCTCGGCGGTGACACCAATCAAAAGAGACTGTTCAAGAGAACATTATATTTCGATTGTATCGCACATAAAGCAGTGAAGAGCGTGGCGTTATGAGTAGGAATACACTCTTCTTTAAAAAGTGAATTTCTCTACTTACAGATTATCACACGATGGAAATTCAAGATTAGTATGCATATATGTCTTAACATTATCCACACAGATTTAATTATGCATCTCATCTCTCATATAGAATTCTCTCTCACCAGGAAAATGTACGAATTGTACAGTATAAAGTGACCATGTCTTGGTGCCGAGCAGAGCGAAATTTTGATGTACTAAAATCACAGCAAATAAGCGCAGAGTAACACTTCTATGAGTAATCTCGCGCGAGAGTAGAATCAAAAGCAATAAGAGGAGAGGTAGTCACATTACTTGCGGTCTCGCGTGCCGGGATAGTCTTCTAGATAGTTAGGAAGAGTTGTGTGTTGTGTTTGCGGTAAAGTAGTGAAGTAGCCTTTCTCAAACGTATTTCTCGGGTGTCAGCATGGGAGTTCTTCGTATAATCGGACCAGTTCTAGTAGATAAGTTGCGTTGTTGTCATGATATTGTGTGTGGGAAAGAGGGGGCGAGAGGAAGTAGTGAAGCACGACGAAGAGAGGGCGGAGCAGAGGTAAAGTATTGATGGAGCGTAATTACGAGTGAGTGTGTTAATGTATTGAGTAAGAGAGTTAGAGGGACAATCGCTATTAGAACGTCATTTCAAGAAACTAATGAAGACCGCCAAATGAATCGAACATTTGAAAAAAAAAATAATAGGATGTATTTAGAGAGTTGAGTGAGAGAAGAGAGTCTCCATAACGAAGTCCACAAATTAAACCTAACACGTAAAGAGGAAACCTAACTTAACTTAACCTAAGCCTAGTCCTAGTTTACATCTTTCAAGACTATTTCCAGTGGGACTATGTATAGTCAGGGGAAAAATTTTTGTCTTGAAATGTTAAGTAGTCAAATTAGTTGTTTCACCTTTTATTTCCGCCTTCTTGACTAGTACCTACAAGGTGATTTTTCAGGTGTCTTGCTGTTCTTTTGTCATTCAGAAACGCGCTTTGATTGCAATGTCAAATGGAAGGTAAGTGTCGTTATTTTGAAATTGAATCCATAATTGAATACGTTTTTCAACGGCCATGTGGCTATCTTCATTGCCTTTTGTCCCTAGGGGAAGCGGATCTGCTTCTGGGTCTTTACTCTACCTATATTGTCATTCCTATGTGATCTCTCTAGGACAGACTTATGCCCGGAGCTATCGAGAAGACCCTGGCACCTCTGGCCTTCTGCCTGATTATATGGTATACTACTATTGGTCATTCACAAGCCCTACTTGATTAGTACGGCGTCGAGAAGGCGCCTTATGCACTACCATTTATCAGATTCAAGTTAGTTAAACATAAAGTAGATTTATTTGAATGAATACGAATGCAGTAACATCACAATAAAGTAAACGTATCACTCTCAGAAAGATATAGAGATCAAGAGTAGTTACAAGGTATATTAAATTACTAGTAAATTAGACAACAAGGGTATTGACTTATCTTGTTACGTAGTTAGTGTATATTAATAATAATGCTCCAATTTTCCTAGCCATCGAGATTGCGTATTTCGCATTTGCTAAGTTATCCTATAATAATAATACTGAATACATTTAACTAAGATATGTGTATAGCTAGTAAGATATTAACATTAAAGGGCTGTATAAGGTATATATATTCGTATATATATATATATTATTATATAGGCTACGTAATATCATTACGGCTAGTAAGCTATGTTGAGCAGATGGCGTCTAGTAACTATGTCAACTTATGATATAATACTGAGGGCTGATGGACAATCAAATAATAGCAATATGAGTAATAGTATGATCTGATGATAACGAGTTACACGCTTGATTATTACTATTAAGGGCACGTAAAGTAACATCCGCAGGACTTAATATTTACTAATCTATGATCGTTAATATATAGTATACATCTCTGTGTATGCTAATAAATTATCTGATAATACCCGTTTCGGTATAGAAGTTCTCAGGCGGGCGGATGTTCGTCACATACAACTATGCTCGGAGACCCGGCCAGGTGTAGGTTCAACAGGCCAGGTTGGGCGAACGTGAACGAGTCATAGAAACGGAATAGGATTTTTACTACGTTGCACGTTGAACTCAGCTATGTTAGTTAGGAATCATTGATCTTCTTGACTATATGGTTAAACTGTAAACGTCAATTGGTAGTCTTACTCATATGACAAAGCTGAGAACCATTTGTTAAAATTTTAATTATAACTATCCAATATATATTATACTAATATTATATATATATATATATATATATATATTAGAGTCTGTCAAAAAAATATATACACCTATAAAATATCATATAACCTTATGATGGCGACTTTATATATTTATATATATATATATATATATAAATAAGGAAGTGTTGGTTTTGGTTATAGAATAATTATAAGAATAATGTTTACTCATGTTGGGTACATTATCATCAAATTGTTATATATCAATCCTGAGTAGGTACCATATTCTGGCCATCTTTAAGTTGTTTTGTTTAAAATTTTATGGTGTGGTAATCGTTAAAGGAATTACCTTGAACAGTGAATGTAAGTGGGCTTTGTCTTGTGATGGTGGGTTTCCTTGTTTTACTTGGAGAATTGGGGAAATATTACTTCATTATTCATGTTTATACAACGTGCCCGTTGATGATGTCTTCTTTTCAGAGAAATGTAAATTAGCTATAAAAAGGTGGCTTTGCCATGCCCGGGATAATACCCTACTTTATATTTTTTTTCGCAATTTCAGATCATAAACTATTGCAAAAATGAAAGTAGATTTATTGACAGTGTTTTAGCGTATTTTTCTCCGTTGGTGGGAATGGATGTTCAGAGGCCCTTGCATTTAATCCCACAAGGTGTTTTTGGATAGTTCATGATTTACCGAAGACTAAGTCGAGGATTGTTGTTAATGTCAAGTCGCGTTTACATGAACTCGATAATTCATCGTATAAACTTGTTCGGAGATAACACATGTTGAAAGTGGTTTTAAGTTCCATAAGAAATGTCTTGTTTCCAAACTTTCAGTAGTGTAGTGACATTCGGTAAGAGCAGGGCACGTTTTATAGTTGGATTGTTTGGAAGTGTTTCACAAGTGTCTGAGGTCAAAAGTTTATCGAGAAAAAGAGCAGAAAAAGATTGATTAAGTGAAAATTTAATGCTAAATGTATCGTCATGTATTTATGAACTTTATTGGATTTTTTCCTCAGAGGAAGGGAGGAAGTATGAGAATTTTGATGCAGATATAGTCTGGTTTTGGAAAAGACCTTATGTTGTTGAATTGTCGTTTTGTAATAAGGGAAACAGAAGGAGCTTATCAGAGAGTATGTGGGAATTTAGGAGGAGCTGGTGGTCAACTTAATTGATTCAATACAAGGGTCAGCTGAAAAGAAGTTACTATGTGGCCATTCTTTTGGAGGATGTAGAGCTTCAACTTTCCTAGATGTTTACAATTTAAGAAGGCTGTGTGAGGTGGAGACCGATTTAAATGTTTAAGTATCTTTACTACAGATATCCAGTGAATAACTTTCTATATATTGCAGGCCTAGAATGAAACCCCCCGCCTGTTTGACTGACCCGTCGGCCGTTATCAGGGTATGAGGTGCTTTACCTCACTAGCATGTTACTTCTTGTGTTTGTTTTACTAGAAGTCTTACGATGATGGTCGTATGGTACCGCCAGCATTGAACGGGGCAACACAGGAACAACTGCAGTGGTGTCAAGAAATTTCCAAAGATGCCTTAGAAAAAAAACCTAAAACTTTAAGAAGCTTGTTTAGTGAGATAAATAATGTCGTAGTCCTTTAAATAATAATAATAAGAGCAAAAATAGAATATACCAAAACCAGAAGAAATATGAAGAAATGGAGACATCCATGTCGTATCTGTGGGCTGATGTTATGTTGTTTTCAATTGAAAAACAATGTTTATGGTTGTAGTTGAACAAAGGAAATTTTGGCCAAGCTTATTGTAGTGGATAAGATGACAGGAATTGAGGTTTTTTGAGTAGGCATTGACATTCAACAAATGGTTTTTTTCTCTTTCTAATGTAGATTTTTATTTTATTTGTGACCTGTTTCTACGAGGTCAAGTTTTGATAAACAATTGTGAAAGTATTTGGGATTTAGAGTTCGTTTAATGTTAGTTCGTCGGGCTTCGATGTTGCCAAAGGGCGGACTGGTCCTATTCACATGATGACCTTTTTGAAATAGGAAGTTTGATAGGTATATCAGAATGTCTTTCAATTCATAGATTGAATGAGTCGACGGGGTACATGAAAGATGACGATCGGAATCTAATGACGAGTGTGTAACCATATAATATTAGTTTAAGGTGAAGTGAAGTAACAGAGAGAAAATAATTCTTTGAAAAAGTGAATTAAAGTCGGAGATTAAGAAACTCTGAAAATCTTGAGAACTCGCCTATTAATAAGAAGTAATTTAAATATATTGGATGGAAGGGTGGTCATATTAACCAAAAGCAACTGTAATAGTTTGTAATACTAGTTTCCTCTTTTTTTTGGTGGATCTGTAAGGGAAAGATTTAGTAACGGGTCATGTGGCAA
>JABUQX010106282.1:15000-20551 GCA_015478945.1 Trachelipus rathkii | reverse complement strand
GTATATATATATATATATATACAGTAAGGTAGCAAAGAGTACATAGGTATATATATATAGAATATATAGTATATATAGTATAATAATATAGTATATATATAGTAAAGAGAATATATATGAGATATATAATAGAAGAGAATACATATATATATATATATATAAGATAGTATAGTATCATATGTGTCTGTGAACCAAAAACATGTAGAAGGTACTTCACATATATATAGTAAGAAAAAGGTGTATAGCATATATATAGATATATGTATATATATATATATATATATATATATATATATATATATATATATATAAAGATATAAAGATATATATAAAGATTATTTGATATATAGATATAGTATATGATATATATAAAGAAGTGGTAGTATAGAAAAAGATAGAGAACACTTCGATATATATATATATATATATATATATATATATATATATATATATATACCACTATATCATTTTCTTTTTCAGTATTCATTTTTTCATATTTGCACAAACATTAACGATTAACAACACCACCACATTCACCTATGGTTATAATCTAAGAATCACTCCTCACTTCTCAAGCTATATATAAAATCATATGAAGCAACAGATGCCAATTTGAATATTAACTATTTTTCGGCAATTCTAGGATTTCACCAAGATTTGTATAACCAAAATTAGAGCCAAAATTATCAAAATTATAACTAAAATTGGATTCCAAACACGGAATAGAAATTTTAGTATACTTTCTCTCTCACTTTCTCTCTCTCTCTCTCTCTCTATATATATATATACAAGAAAGAGAAATATATTTTATACACCTAAAATATATATATATATATATATATATATATATATATATATATATATATATATATATATATATATATATATATAATATATATATATGAAATAAGATTAAAGAAGTTTCTTTTCTTTAATTTTTAAAAATTATTTGCTGAATAAAGATTTCCAATATTTGATTTCATGTATACTTAAGAGTAAAGTTGCCAAATTTGGGAGGAGTTATTTTATGATGTGTTCGAGGGCTTTGTGGAAAAATCCCCAAAATAGACAAAATAAATAAGAATAAGGTTTCTTTACGTTGCCGTGACAACCAGTGTTTTGAAAGCATTATATTTAATGCTTTCTTTGAGGAACGAACCGACATTCCAGTCAATGATCCTTATGAAAAATAATGTTTCTGCAAGAGAATAAATGATCTTAATGAAAAATTAGCGTTCTTGTATAACATTTTAAACATTATTTTAATAGTAATAATAGTAATTTGAATTATTTTATTACATTAGTTGCTTTTATTTTTTAGAGGAGGCCCGGCCTCCTTTGCTCCCCGTAAAACACGCGCCTGAATTATTATTATTATTATTATTATTATTATTATATATATATATATATATATATATATATATATATATATATATTGGTTATTATATATATATATATATATATATATATATATATATATATATATATATATATATATATATATATATATCCCGGAAGGGGGGGTATTGATTCTTGTTACGGTGTTATACTCTTGGTGAATAACCTGGAACATATAGCATAGTGACAAGAACCAATACTTGGTGGATTTCTTGCATCTCTCCTGCCTCAGCACTAGTATGTGCATTTGTCACATACGAAATCTATTAATCTTTTTTTTTTCTTCCCTCATTTTTCAAATTATCTATATCTTTCGACCCTCATCTTCCTCCACCACAGTTCCTTTCCAATTTTTTTTTTTTCATCTATGAAGTTCCTTTAAGCCTTTAAGTACTTTGTACGTACTTTCCTTCTTTAAAGAGGATGTCTTCCATTTTTTCCCATCACACACCCTTGGGCCATCCGGTGCCTCTTCCCGCATGGGTCTTCAGTCCACCTAACACTTCTTCCCAGTGGATGAGGGTACAAGATAAAAACAGCTCTTTTGCGCACCTATGACCGGGCCGCCAATAGTAGGGGACCCGAACCTTCGGGTTAACAGCGGAGGAAGCTGTCCTGCACTTTGGTCTATAATCTCGGGCTTTAACGTGAAGTTATTTAGGTTCCGTGCTGTTCACGGGAGTAAACCAGCGTGGAGTTCCGGGAGGTTCTTCCGAGGCCACACCCACAGCCTACCTTACGGAGTGAGGTCCGGGAAGATGTGTTAGTTTCTGGCCTGTGACCTGTTGTGTTTCCAGCCCATTCTGTTATTTACTTTTATGTTTCATTTGTTTTGTTATTATATTTGCTCATCTATGAAGACGAAGTCTGTGATTTAATTTTTTATGAAACCGACTCTTCAAGATAAAACGTTATTAAACCAAGGCGTGCGTTATTACCATCTGTCCGATTCTCAGCCTGACCCCACCTCGGTCCTTCCTACTTCTAGACCAGTAGGTGTTTTCTCTTTTATTCCTTCTACTACACCTGAATGTTCTCTGCATAACCTCAGCGGTTCGTCGCTTGGTATGCCCTTGACACCCAAGGTGCCCAAACGGTTGGAGCAATTATAACCATCTGTCGGGTTCTCAGCCTGACCCCACCTCGATCCCTCCTACTTCTAGACCAGAAGGTGTTTTCTCTTTTATTCCCTCTACCACACCAGAATGTCTTCTGAATAACCTCAGTGATTCGTCTCTTGGTATGCCCTTGACACCCCAGGTGCCCAAACGGTTGTAGCAATTCCGAAAAGGTGCCCCAGTCATAGTCGTTCTCATTTGTTTACTCCATATGCTGCTCCCCTCAGGGAACATCAATCCGATATATTACTTATTGCAATGCACTATCTCCAAAGCTTATACTGAGCAAAGAACCATTTTTCTTAGCGATGTACTTGAAAAAGCTTTAGAGGATTTGAAGACCCCCCAGTCACATTAATGAGAAATGGATTCCTTCTCGTTCAAGCTACTACCCGGAATCAAAGTTTCATCTTGTCCACCTTAATGTCTCTCGGAAGCATCCCTCTTATTTCCACTCCTGATGAAATAAGAAACACATTCAAAGGACTATTTATTCTTTAGAACAGAACAACGAAGATATTGCTGTCATTTTAAGAAATCTCCAGCAGAAAAGATTTCCCGTTGCAAACGTTTATTGATTTCCCCTTCGTCAGGACTCGCCTGATACCCCAAACCTCGTTTACTGCTGACCTTTAGTACCCCTTTTTCACCTTCAAAGGTGAAAATAGGGTTTACAAGTTACAGTGTTCGTACGTTTATTCCCCGACCAAGACGTTGCTTTGAATGCCAACGGTTTGATCATCCCCGAAAATACTGTAGGGGACCACATGACATATGCCCAGTCTGCGGAGAAGAATTTCACATTCCCTGTGAAAACGCACTACATTGAAAAAACTGTGGAGGACCCCATAACTCCTCTTCCTTAGAATGCCTGTCTTACCTGTTTGAACAGGAGGTTTTGGAGTTATGTACCATAAAAAATTGAGCAGGAGAGACGCCATACACCAGTTCAAAGACAAATATCCCACCAGACAAGGGCAATCTTATGCTACAATTGCAGCAGCCCCCTACCTCCGAGTGTTAATCCACCGACACAATTCTATTCCAGTAGAACTCTTCCCCAAAATTCTAGCGAAACTCAAGCAGTTACTGCAACCTGCCCGCCTGCATTGCCTATACTACCGACTTCTCAAATAGTCCAAAAGCAGCCTATAATCCAACCTCCCGTTTAAAATGCCATCAACAGCACTACCCCGAGTATTAGTTTTCAACCAACTAACAACGAAACTAAGTTGGTTCATCCAATACAAAGCTTGGAGAGCATTTCCTGCCAAGACACTTTGTCCCATACCCTCTCGATGAGTTCGTCAAACTCCCAACTCACCATTGCTCAAATTCCTGAAAAAGATGTTCCTAAACACAAGGACAAGATTAATCATCAAGTTAAAGATTATTTGCTAAACTACAAAACATCCGAATTTCTAAAGCAAAACACACTGACCCCAGATGTAAAAAACACAACTCAGAAGAGACCTCGTCATCAATCTATTCCTGAGACAAAAGCAACGACTTCAATAGATTGTACCCAAACAATCACAGCTATTGAACAACTTACCAACCAACTCTCTGATAGCTTGCAGAATTATTCCACCTCTTCTGAATCCTCATATGACTCTTCTTCCAAATTTTCTACCTCAGCACTACTTAAAGGATGAAATGGATCATAGTTCCCAAATGGAGCCTGATGTGACGACTCTCTCTCTCTCTCTCTCTCTCTCTCTCTCTCTCTCTCTCTCTCTCTCTCTCTCTCTCTTCTCTCTCTCTCCCTCTCTCTCTCTCTCTCTCTCTCTCTCTCTCCTCTAGTGCTTCTTGCGTTTCCGAGAGAGATGAATGGAAAACCGTTCAATGTAAACACCTCAAGCTCTCCAAGCGTTCTAAATCTGTTGGTGGAATAAAAGGGGACCCAGAGGTTCCTCTTTGTAACTCAAATTGTCTAGTTTTCCAAAATCATTCACCTGATAACTCACTGATAGAGTCTCTAGAGTTAGACCTCAGTAACCCAGCGGATCCCATATTGGATCCCAATATCCCAACCCAACTTTCTTAAAAAATTACACTTTTCCGGTGTTACCTCTTACACTGCCTCCATGGAAACATTCCCATTTTCTCCACACCATTTCTGAATCTGATTGCTTGGCAGATGCTAATATCGCTTCCATTCTAAATATGAGGATTTTGGATGCTCTTCCAGCGAACAACCAAGTCAACTTAATAAGATGGACTTGGTTGAACTCAACTTACTTCGCATTCATGGCGAAGCCTTTCCACAAAATACCACTGAAAACTCCCACCCAAAACCGGTAGTAAAACCCAAATCTCCGTTGTACGACCATTCCTTACCTCCAGAAAAAGTTTTAATTATCGATTCGCCGAACCGGTTGCAAACCGACTCCAGCTTCACCACTGGACTTACAACTTTATAATTTCTCATATTTACACTAGACTCTCCGTACATTAGTTACATTCAACTATATTATTTCTTGAAGCTGACATTTTAGGGTTTTCCTACCATCTAATGTAGAAACATTCAAAAGTACTTAGAGAATGTTAAAAGTATTTGAATCATGTCGTTTATCTGCCTCCACCTCCAAATACATATCGATAGCATGGATTCGAACACATTTCATAAAAGTGAAATAAAACTGTGAAGAGTCAGATTTAAACTATAGTAATAAAAAGCTTCACACCTTTAAAAATATTTTTAAAAAAATTTAAATCTATGTAAACTAACGTAACTCAACATAACCTTACTTAAATTTCATAACTTCACTTAACGTCATTTATTTTTATATTTATAATTTATTTCACTTTGCATTGTTTAAGAAAATAGGCTTCTGGCACCATGCGCGCTTTGTACCTTTTATTCGATAACGTAGGTTTAAAAGAAATTTGATTCAAGCTTAAGCAGATAATCGACATGAACCAAGTATTTATTAACTTCCTGGTTAAACTACATGCAATCATATTAGAAGAACTTTAGGCTAATTGTTCAAACTCCTTCCACTACCTAAAGGAGAAGAAGTTTTAACTACTTG
>JABUQX010106282.1:2500-10000 GCA_015478945.1 Trachelipus rathkii | reverse complement strand
TTGTTTTAAAAACTTGCATTTTTTTTATTATTGTTTATTTACATGAATGAATGTTTATTTACATTCATTTTATAGAGTTCATGTACATAAAAAAAACATACCTGACACGTTTAAGTTAACATATTTGAATGTGTTCCAAGTTCTGGGTTAAGAACGAATCTCTCTCTCTCTCTCTCTCTCTCTCTCTCTCTCTCTCTCTCTCTCTCTCTCTCTCTCTCTCTCTCTCTCTCACTACTTTTTCCCCGAATGAGTTCCTATTGATTGATATTATAGAGCATTAAAAAATGCTTTATGTTTTGTTTTAGAAAGATGATATATTACAGCAGATCTAAATAGATTTTGACCTAACGGGGTGTAATGGAGCCTAGAGAGGTGCAAATATACCTATTCTAAAATTTAATACTGAGAATTTTCCGCGATTTGATTCTATCGAAATTTTGTCACATCTAATAGATTTTTGTCATGGTTGCCAGATTTCGTCTTGGTGGCCAAAGTTTTGAATCAAAATTTTTGTCCTGAAGGTTAGTTTGATAATCCAATTTTTTTTCCATGATGGTTAGACAAATCAGTCGAAATATTTATCTATGTGGTCAAGTTTATAAGTCAAAATTTTTGTCATAGTGGCCAGATTTAATATTGGAAAATATTGTCATGGTAGCCAGATTTAGCAGTCAAAATTTATGTGTTGGCGGGTAAATTTGTCAATAACATCTAGTATTAAAAAGAGAATTTCATATTTATTATATATTATCACAGAAAAATTTATAATTAATGGAATACTAAATTCTTCTTCTTCTTCTTCTTCTTCTTCTTCTTCTTCTTCTTCTTCTTCTTCTTCTTCTTCTTCTTCTTCTTCTTCTTCTTCTTCTTCTTCTTCTTCTTCTTCTTCTTCTTCTTCTTCTTCTTCTTCTTCTTCTTCTTCTTCTTCTTCTTATTATTATTATTATTATTATTATTATTATTATTATTATTATTATTATTATTATTATTATTATTATTATTATTATTATTATTATTATTATTATTATTATTATATAATCAAGAATTACTATATTAATTAAGTATTAATTTATTTAGTAAATGTATTCAGAGAATAAAATTAGTATTAGTGTTTCTGTTTTAAGGTATGGGATTTGCATTATTATTTAGTACTTATATTTAAAGAATAGGATTTGAATTAGTATTTAGTATTTCTTTTTAGGTACTTAGGATTTCTTTTTAGGTAAGTAGTATTTCTTTTTAGATACTTAGTATTTCTTTTAAGGTACTTAATATTTCTTTTTAAGCACTTATTATTTCTTTTTAGGTACTTAGTATTTTTTTAAGGTATTTAGTATATCTTTTTAGGTACTTAGTATTTCTTTTAAGGTACTTAGTATTTCTTTTTAGGTACTTAGCATTTCTTTTTAGAATGTTAAAAGAATCTGTTCTAGTTTAATCGGGAGTTTTATTGACTTTCTAAGATGGAATTAGGATTAGTCGAGAATAGGAATTTTCCTAACAGTATGGCACCGCAGTGCCAGGAATTTTTTTCGCACCGCACCGCACTGCATCTTTATATTTCAATGCGCACCGCACACCCTGCACCCACCACGAACCTGGAGACTGGAATTGTGTGTCGCAAAGCACACCGCACCGCGCACCGCGCACCGGGACACTGGAATTGTGTGTCGTATTGCCCCGCATTGCCCAACACCGGTGCGGTACAATGCTCCGGCCAACACTTGTCAGAACCACACATTTTGAGGATGTATAACATATTTGTATCATATTTAATCATAATAAAATGAATAATAAAAAAGACGCTCCACTAACTGTTTTATTAATACGTTTTTTTATAAAAATTTTACTCATATCACAGAAGTGTTACATCTGCTCACTCTAAAATATTAACACGTTAGTGAAATAAAATAACATAGCATTTGAGCGTTATGTCCATATTAATTCTGTAATATTGAGTCTGCTTACGCTACGCCCTTAAGATGGAAGTAACGCTAAATATACATGCGTTATTTTACGCGTTAAAAACGCATCGATGAAAATTGATAAAATAAAACGAATAAAAACCTACTTTAGAATGTTCTTGTGAGTTGGACAACAACAATATCAGTAAAATTTTCTTACGAAAAAAGAACTTTTGAACGGTAAAATTGATAAGAATTATAATTCACAAACCAGAAAAATAGAAAAATGTGTCTTATGCAACCTAAATTTAAAGCTCAATTTTGGATGTCTCTAGTGTGTGGATAAGAATTATCTATTATAACTTACCGTTCTGTTGTGGTTATGCTTCTATATTTTTTAATTTTCTTAGCACACCCAAATTATTATTGTTATTATTATTATTATTATTATTATTATTATTATTATTATTATTATTATTATTATTATTATTATTATTATTATTATTATTATTATTCTAAAAAGGATTATTATTTTTTCAACATTTATTAATTATTATTTTTATTATATTATAATTATTTTATATATATATAATAAGAATATATATATATATATATATAATATATATATATATATATATATATAATATATATATATATATATATATATATATATACTATATATATATATATATAATATATAATATATAATATATATATATATAATATATATATATATATATATATATATATATATATATATATATATATATATATATATATATATAATATATAAATAATAATATAATATAATTATATATATATATATATATATATATAATAATACTATATATATATATATATATATATAATATATATATATATATATATATATTATAATCATAATATATATAATATAAGCATAATATATATACAAGACATACTATAATTATATATATATATTATATATACTAATATATTATATATATATATATAATATATCATATAATTATATAATATAAATAATTTATTATATATATAGTATATATATTTCATACTAGAATAGACTTTCCTTTATTGCAACACCATAAAACAGTTAGAGACAACACTTTGCTTCTAAAATGGCAACCACACGAGTAGCCTAGGAGAAACCCTGATATATCTTCCAAGATCCCCTCCAATGGCGCGTGCGCCTTGCGTGTGGCGGAGGGGCTTACTTCCGCCCCAGAACAGGTCTGCTGCCTTAAGTAGCGGAGGCCGCTGGGGGAAAACTAAGTCACCGCCCCCAATCCACGGTGGAACAGCATACGCCAAGGGATGCATGGCCGGAGGGAAGTTCGGTCTCAAGTATGCGAACTCAGGATACCAGGCGACCTCCTGTTTCAATTTAGCCTTCCTGCAGTATGAGGCTCTGCTGCGGGTGACCGTATAATTCCTCAGTTTAACTTATTCTTTTATGGATACGAAAAAACTTTTACAGGGGGGCACCCCCTTAAGTGCGCCACTCCCAAAGGCCTCAAGGCCTTCTTTGGATTCCCCCGAAACCTCAACTGAAAAGGGGCTTACAGTCCCTGTCAGGGAGGTGGAAGAGGAATCCAACTTGGCTGCTGCAACCCCATCAGGGGATACAGCATCTAATATCGAGGAGGCTATTCAAAAGCTCCAACTAACATTGCCTCGCCTTTCAGGCGCGGCCAGAAGAAGATATAGGTGGCTGGTGAAGAACGGGCACGATCCTTCAGAGGCCCGCAAACTGGCTCTCGTGCCTATTGGCCCCCCACCTGCGGAAAAACGAGCGCGCCTTAGTGACTCTACGCCAGGGGGGTGCCAAAGAAACCTAGGACTGGAGGCAGTGATGGGAGCGCAAGCGCCCACGCTTCCTCAAGTCCTACCTTAAATACAATCAGAATAGGAATAGTCTCTAAAGACTATCCACAAGAAATCTTGACAATGGAACAACTTAAGGCCATACAAGAAGGAATCCTGGGCAGGATCGTGGAACTAGTTGGCGGCACCACACAGCCAAAGTTTCACGGCTCTATCCTCAAACCAGGGTGGGTGCAGTTCAACTGCGACGACGAGGCCACAGCAGAGTGGCTGAAACTCGTTGTTGGACAGCTGAAACCTTGGGAGGGGGCAGATCTAAGGACAGTGGAGGGGGATGAAATCCCCCGACCCATAGTACTGACTGGTCTCTTCCAGAATAGTGCAAGGGATGGGAACGACAAGATCCTAACCTTTGTAAAGGCACAGAACCTTGGCCTTAACACTGACGAGTGGAGGGTCTTGAAAAGGGAAGAGAGGGGCGATTCTGTGCACCTCGTCCTTTCTCTGGACCAGCACTCTGAAACTAAGCTAAGAGCCCAAAACCATCTGCTCAGCTATAAATTTGGTACTGTTGGACTCAGGAAGAGGAGCGGGAAACCCGAGGGGGGGGAGTAGGCTCCCCACCTCTGGCGAAACGGCCTCACCTGAGGACTATACTCCGAAGGGAAAGGAGAAAACCTTGGCTCTTAAAGGAAAGGTAACACCCTCTGGTTCACAGCCAAAGAAGAAAAATCAAACTGCAGAGAGTGGGAAAGAAGGCCAAACAAAATCGGCCTTGGCAAGGGGTTCAAGTCAGAACCCCAAATCCAAATCTGCATAATGGATAACAAAAACAACTTGAGCTGCCTTCAAATTAACTTGCACCACGCAAAGGCAGCAACTGATGCTCTCGTCCGGACCTTTGTATGCGAGAGGCTACAAATAGCCCTCATACAGGAGCCATTGGTGAGAGAAGGAACAATCAAAGGAATAACAAGTGGAATGGGTAAGCTGCTTTACTGTCGAGACCATGGCGCGCCTCGTGCAGTGATCATCATCGGTGGTGGGGTCAATGCCCTGTCCATTCCGGAATTCACCACAAGGGACCTAATAGCAGCCCTAGTAGAGGTGCCAACCGCGCTGGGTGTGCAAGAGGTAGTAATTGCCTCGGCATACTTTTGCGGGGACTCGAATGAAGCACCTCCGGAAGAAATTCACAGGCTTGTGCAATACTGTCAGCGGACCCGCAGGGGACTGATCTTGGGATGCGATGCAAATGCCCATCACACCCTGTGGGGCAGCAAGGACATCAACAACAGAGGTGAGTGTATTTTAGAATTCTTAACTCAATATGGTATTGATGTGGTGAATGAGGGCAGTAAACCCACATTCATCACATCGAACAGACAAGAGGTCTTAGACCTAACCTTAATCAATGCTACTTATGGTATACAGATCTCGAACTGGTATGTGTCTGATGAAGTATCTCATTCGGACCATAGACACATCAGGTTCGGAATCATAGCTTTGGAGAAAGTAGAGGAGGAGCGGAGAATACCTAAGCTAACAAACTGGAACTTGTATAAAGAGCTCCTTAAACAGCGCGTGGAGGATATGGGGGAACTGTTTGATGTGCAGGACCTAGATGTATCCACTACCCAACTGCAATCAATTATACAAGATTCATATGAAAATAGTTGTCCTCTGAAAAAAAGAGGGATAACTAGAAGCGTCCCCTGGTGGAATCAAGAGCTAACCACTCTAAGATCTAAAACCAGGAAACTCTTCAATAAAGCTAAGCGGGATAAAAATTGGGAAGCATACAAAACTGCCCTAACAGCTTATAACAGGGAACTTAGTAAATCCAAAAGAAGATCATGGAAGACTCTATGTGAAAGCATTGAGAGCCAATCTGAAACTGCGCGTCTACATAAAGTGCTCTCAAAGGACCAATCTAATGGGCCGAGCCTTCTCTTAAAGAAAGACGGCAGTTATACAAAGGACCACAGGGAAACCTTAGTGGAACTTATAAACACTCACTTTCCGCACAATGTAATAGTTGACGACGGGGAGGAAGTAGATATATGGGATGATAGAAGACCCAATAGATGGACGGAAAGTCTGTCTGGAAGGGTCTTCTCCCCTGATAGGGTAGAATGGGCAATAAATTCCTTCGGCCCATATAAATCTCCTGGAGGGGATGGCATATTCCCAGCCTTGCTTCAACAGGGAATGGAGAGTCTGCTTCCGCTGCTGGTGAGAGTGTTTAGGGCAAGCTATGCCCTGGGATACATTCCCCAGCTGTGGAGGAAAGTAAGGGTGGTTTTTATCCCCAAGACGGGGAGACGGTCCACGTCTGACCCCAGATCCAATCGACCTATAAGTCTTACATCATTTCTTTTGAAAACAATGGAAAAGGTGCTAGACTACCACATAAGGGTGGAAAATTCGATAGAAAAGAAAATCCATCCTAATCAATGGGCCTACCAGTCCGGTAGATCAACAGTTGGCGCACTAGATAGCTTGGTATCCAAGATAGAAGGAGCGCTAGATCACAAGGAGGTGGCGGTTTGTGCTTTCCTGGATGTGCAGGGTGCTTTTGATAGCACCATGCATGTGACCATGGAGGATGCCGCCGCCTCCAAGGGCGTCGGACCCTCAACGATTGCTTGGATAAAAGCAATGTTGGGGACAAGACGTATTACGGCTGAACTGGGAGGGGAGATGATCACTGTGACATCTGGGAGGGGATGCCCCCAAGGAGGGGTACTTTCACCCCTTTTATGGACCATGGTGGTCGATAGTCTCCTCACCAAACTCAGTGAATCCGGATTCGAGGTGCAAGGATACGCGGATGACCTTGTAATTATTATTAGAGGCAAGCACATAGAGGTCTTAATGGAACTCATGCAACATGCCCTCAATATATCCTACAATTGGTGCTTGGAAAGGGAACTAAACATCAATCCAAGCAAAACAGTAATAGTGCCCTTCACCAGGAAGAGGAAGCTAAGATACATGGCTCCCAAGATTGGTGATGTCACTATTAACCCTTCCACTGAAGTCAAATATCTGGGAGTAATCCTAGATCAAAAACTAACGTGGAATCCACATCTTAAAAAGGTAGTGGACAAAGGTACGATGGCCCTATGGACATGCCGAAAGATGCTTGGCAAAACATGGGGACTGAAACCTAAAATGACCAATTGGTTATACATAACTGTAGTCAGACCTATAATCACCTATGCCTCACTTGTTTGGTGGCCGAAGGTTGAACAAAGGACTGCACAAAATAAACTGCAAAGATTGCAAAGGCTTGCATGCCTAGCGATCACAGGGGCAATGCATACATGCCCTACTGCAGCCATGGAAGCACTGATAGGCCTCCTTCCTCTATATTTGCACATCAGAAGGGAGGCCATGTCATGTGCAACCAGACTGGCCATTCTTGGTCAAATTAAACTAAAAACTGGACTCGGACACCTTCGAATTTTGGAAGATGTACCAGAGATGCAAATGGGCATTGTAGTCTCGGACCTAATGCCAAAACAAAAAAGCTTTGGAAAGAAGTATAAAATCCTTCTTACAAATCGTTCAACTTGGGATAACGGAGGTCCTAAACTTGAATCAGGAACCATTATGTGGTACACTGATGGATCGGTGATAGATGGTGGGACTGGCGCGGGACTGGTTGGACCCAATTGCAGGCGCAGTATAGCCCTGGGTGCTTTTCCCACCATCTTTCAAGCGGAGATTTACGCTATAATGGCTTGTGCCAGAATAAACATAGAAA
>JABUQX010106281.1:7500-34698 GCA_015478945.1 Trachelipus rathkii | reverse complement strand
GTTTAGATTAGATTATTTGGGTAGATTAGGTTTATATTGCATAGATTAAGAAAGTTTTAATTTTGTTAAAAAATAAAATTTTAATTTATTCACATTTTCGTTAATAATAGTTCAAATTAAAATAATAATATGCTTGGTGACAAAAACAATGACAGTGAAAATACATGAAATCACATTTCACAAACAATTGACATTTGCATGCTTTTCAAAATATAAAGCAACACACACACACACACACACATGAACAGAAAGTTGATTTTAATTCATATTAATTGCGAGTATTCGTGGCGTAAAAGAAATGAAAGAAAAAACCAATTTGGAAGAATATATTAAAGGTATTATAAAATTTTTAACTTATAGATACGTTTATATATAAGATATATAGATATACATATATTATAGTAATATATAAATAAGATATATATAAATATATATATATATATACTATATATTATAGCTATATATATATAATATAAGATAAGCTATAAATATATATATATATAATATAATATATATATATATATATATATAATATATAAGATATATCAAATATATATATATATATATAATATAATATTATATATATTATTTTTTATAAAAAAGAAATCAAAAGTTGAATTCTTTAATCTTTCTACTTTTACCATATAATTCCTCACATGCTTAGTCAAAATTTTGTTCTTAATTTTATAATTTTAAAACTAAGTTGTAAAAAATTAACCTAAAATATTATGAAGTTACAAGAACGTAAGGATTTATTGACATGAGCCAAAAAAAAAAAATTCTTTTTTAATACATAATTTTATAACACCTGATTGAACCAGCGTTTGCAAAAAAAACCCACATCCTTTATTGGTTGCTTTTTTGAAAAAAGCCCACAGTGGCCCGGGGTCTTTTCTGGTTTTTTCATAAAACCCGAAAAAACCCGGAGAAAATTGGTTTTTTCTTTTCTTTCCTTTTTCAGCAATAACTGCAATTTAATAATTATTTTAAAATGTTATTTTTTTATTTTTGTTAAGTTATATATAAGTTTGATTATAAAACTTTAATGCCAAAGACTCTTGGATCTTACAGTTAGAAAAAAAAACTAGGAGAAATGATGGACTTGAGGTTCTGAAAATTCAAAAGGCACCAGCCAAAGAAAAATTGGTAAAAAAATATGTACAAAACAAAAATCTTTTACAAAACAATAAAATTGAAAGACTAACTGTTCATCTGAAAAAAACCTAGGAAGTGGCTAGTCAGTACCCTTGCGGGTCTCGTTAATCAAGTGCTAATACAAAACGTTGAAAGTGTACTGGAGCGTTACAATGTTAGAAGAAAGGATTATCTATATTTTGCGATGGCTGCAAAACAGCTCTCATTTTTAAGTGAATTGAATTGAAATCACTGATTCACTAGATTTGCCAGAATATGACAAAAGCGCTTACAAGATTTTTCCGATCACTTTTATTCTTTCAATTTTATTGCTAATTATATCACTGTAATATCATTGTACTTTGCCTGTGCCTTAGACATTCAGAACCTCAGTCCATTCATTTCCTAGTTTTCTTTTTCTTCCGAATCCAAGAGTCTTTGGCATTACTGTTCCAATTTATATATATAATAACTTAAACAAAAAAAGACTAACAATTAAATTAATATTAAAATTGCAGTTATATAGAGAAAAGCAGAAAGAAAAAATGAAAAAAACTCAATTTAGATATAAACTTTTTCGGGGTTTTATGAAAAAAACCAGAAAAAAACCCGGCAAACTCCTCATTTTGTTCAAAAAAAAAAAAAGTGATGTTTTTTTTGGCAAACCCTGCGTCCCTCCAATATAATAATATATGTAATTAAAAAAGATTTTTTTTGTGTTCATGTCAAAAAATCCTTACGTTTTTTTCTAAAATTATAAATTTAGTTAAATTTTTACAACTTAGTTTGAATTTATAAAATTATGTAAAAAAAAATACTAAATTAATAGTTAATATATTTAATGGAAGTTAAGTTTTATAATGTCAACATTACATTCCTTTTTATAAAAAATTAATATATATATATATAACTTAATATAATATATAAATATATATATAATATATATATATATAATATATAATATATTATATATATTATAAATATATATTATATATATATATATAAATATAGATAGCTATATATAATATATAATATAGCTTATATATTTTTTATATAACTATAGTAATATATATATATATATATATATTATATATTATATATATATTATTATATATATATATTAGTAATATATATAATATACTATACCGGATGTTTATAGTATAGTTGTTTATATGAATATATGTATCACTGAAGAAAACATAGTCTATGTGTAAATTTAGTGCGTAGCATTCGCATTTATATATTGATCACCAATATAGATCAACATATCATGTAATTCTATTATCGTCGCACACACTTTACGTATATTATACATCCACACGAACTCTTTATTACAACTGATTGAAAATTCGCATAACTCTTTTATTTAACAATGCTAATCTCATTTGTATCATTTTGACCATCAGAAGATGCCGAAGTTCTATTATTATTATTATATAATAGAGAGTGAGAGAAGAAGGGAAACAGAGACGATATCCTATCAACACTCATACTGTAACCTTTACATGTCAAAACATTTTATGATATGATACATAAGTTTAAATAATTTCGATTAAGTTCGCTTTTTATATTATTATCACAGTATCAATAAAGGTATCTGAGCTATATAGGTCCCGAAACAGTTAAACTTCTTGATTGTTCAGTTCACTTAACACAATAGCATTTATTATTTAAATTTAATATTTGGAAGTTCTGCTTTAATTGATTTGTGTATTAAAATTACTAAGATAACTTTAACATTTTAACATTAAATTGTGTAATGGTTACAAATTATTAACTTTTATTAACTATAGATATAATATGCAATATATTAAACTCATGTGACTAAAAGGCATTCTCTATAATCACTTAATATGTATATATCTTAACTACATATATATATAAAAATACCTAATGTATTATATATAATATATATAACTAGAATATATATATAAATATAGATATATATATCACTATATCTATATCATTAATACAATACCTAAATATTGAAACATATTTAATTTTATTAACCTAACCATATACAGTATATATATCGTCATAATCAATATAATAGTTACTATCATATAACCCAATATAACACGTCAATAAATCAAATCCATTAAACCATTAAACTATATCCATACATAACCTTAAATTAATCTTAATAAAAATCAATATTTATATAAATAAATAATGATTTAATTATTATTAACATTCCCAGTACAATATATATATAAGTTATGTATATATTGCATATAGAGTAATTTACTTGTGATAGCCAGATACTTCTATACCACCACCTACTCTCACAAAAAAACTATAATATTTCAATATTTCCACACTCAAAAGGAACTTTACTCGAGTGTGCGGGAATTCTCTGCTATAAATTATTTGCTTTTAAACACTATAATGAATAAATGTGAGTAATCACAAAATATAAACTACAAAAAGTCATCAACTATTTACGAAAAGGACATAGTTTTTGCGAAATCCTAAGAGCACAATTATAGGATAAAGAGTGAAACAATAAAAAATTAAAAAAAATATATATTGAGATAAATAATAAAAAGTACAAATATCTTTTTTTTTTTGAGAGAACGCTAGGGTGATCTTTAGTTATTTTGTATAATATATATATATATATATATATATTAAGTACCGACCAATATTAATAATTAAATAAAAATTGTTAAAAAAACTTAATAAATATATAAATAAAAATTAAAAATAGATATAATAAGAATTAAATAAATTTTTATCGAGACTATATTATAATTTATACTATATTATATAAATATATATTGATAATTAAATATCTTATATATTATTATATATTTATACATTTTACATAGTGGTTTAGGAATAAATTTTATACTTATATATTATTCTTAATTATAATATTATTAACAAAACTATTCACCATAATAGTAACTATATATATTAATATATATAAAGAAAAAATATTGATATTGACATTCTTATATATTATATTATATTTTTTTTAAAATAATAAAATAATATAGATAATATATACCGTACAATTATATATAAATATATATAATATATATATATTATAATAGTATATATATAAATAAATATATATATATATACACTACGCAATAGAATATACCACTTAAGTATATTATATATGTGCCACGCACGTATATAATATATATATAGTATATACTATCTCCTGTGAGTAGTAGGTATATATATCCTGTGTTAATGCATCCCACGGAAAAAGGGATTAGGAAACCCCCGCGGGATTTTCCCCCCCTCACTACAGGCGAGATGTGAGGCTGTCTATGCCACGGGAACACACGCCGACCGCGGTCTCTTCTCTTATACCCCGTGAGGGTGATATGGGCGAGGAGAAGCGCGCGTCCGACAGTCCAGAGATACCCAAAGAGAGCTGGGGTTCGAGACCCCCCAGAGGGAGCGAATTAGTCCTACCCGTAGTTCCCGAAGGCCGAGAGTATCCGCCGACTTCCTGCCGATCGGTTCGTTTATACCCCTGTGCGTATTGCGTGTGAGCCGCACACACACAAAGACAAAACAAAAATTTACAATAGAACTCAAACCTCCCTTGAGGAGAAAGGTCTCCATTTCTATTCTTATATAGAGGAGGACATTTCTTTTATTTTTTTTTTTTTAGCGAAGTTCATGAGGAATATGAAATAAACAGGATCCAAACCTATAGTATACTTTTCGCTGTAACTATTGAGTATATATGATTAACTATTCTCTCTCATTAACACACTGGTGCTAGCATTCCAGCAATATTCTACATTCCTATTCGTCTCATTTAGCACTTTTATTGTAGTTTCTTAGCCATATATAGTAAAGTGTATGTGATATACAAAAAATATATATATATAATCAAAAAATAGAGCAGGATAAAATTTTTATTTTTTTTCATTTTTACATGTAATACAAATTATTATTACTATCACTGATGGTATATCATGATATTTTATTTAAAATAAAACTGTTAATCGTTTTATATTTATATATTATATATTATATTAGTATTATGACCTTATTGTACAATAAATCTGATAGAAAAATCAATGCTAGGTGTACTATAGGTTAAATACTTATCTTACTTTACGGTATTAATAGATTTCTTAGCCCATAATACTATATCTTGACCCACATTAATAGGATGACCTAAAACTAGAGCTGATTGGGGGGATGCCTCAACTAAGAGGAATTCTATAGTCATTTGTATGTAGCACACGACTGTCATGGTACTTTACATGATAAGTAGTATTTTGTAAATATATATATATAGGATTAAAACTTGAAGTATGTAATGTAAAACTATTTTTAATTATCACATAAAAGCGAAGAAATTAACCTGCCTAGGCAAAGTAATTATTGTCATAATCTAAGCTAAAAAGTAACGGAGTCGAATCTTCTGTCACTTCACGTTACTCTTTCACCTTCGCATTCAAGAATGGATGATTACTAAACTACTTTCGAAGTAACTGTTAGTTTAACGATAGACGAACTATACTTTGTGAGTTGAGTAACTATTGACACATATATTTTCCCTTATATATAATATATAGTATACACTTTTTTATTTCAAAGTATAAAAATTTAGTATAGATATTTTTTTTTATTAATAAATTAAAAAATTCATATAAATATATAATCTTTTATACTTACTTTACAGATAGCCGTAATATTAAAAAATGGTATTCATAAGTGGCTACTTGTTACTATATATAACGAAATTATATATCAGTTATTATGTTTCTAGTATGTTTTTAATATGTTATTATGATTAATGTCCTTATATATAGTTATGAATTTATTCGAAAAAAAGAGAAAGAAATAGCAAGAGAAGAGAGAGAGAGAATAGAGAGAGAGGAGAGAGAAATAAAGAGAAGAGAGAGAGAGAGAGATAAAGAAAGATAAGAGAGAGAGATATAGAAGAGAGAGATATGGACGAACCTCTGGGGTAACAAGTATACTCAATAAAATCTGTAGAATACTGAAAAACTTATTGTAAACAATGTCACCCAAAAGTTAATGTGCATCTAAGTTAAAGTTAATAAATTAAACTGTATTGTGCGCTATTCATTTTTATAACTAGAAGACTGTTATGACAGATAACATTTTGAGCTTCCATATCTAGTTTAAAAATAATTTCAAATATAACAACTCTAAATAGGCGGTCATAAACAGTAAGTTAGGTATTATTAAACTACTCCATATTTATTATAAGTCTGTGTATTATACATTTTGAATATATTAAGCCCACATGAATCGTTTTAGAGTTTTTTAATAAATTATGTTTTTGTCTTAGTAGTATTATACGCAAGTATGTGCTCACAATATGAGATTATTGAAGTGTGTGGCTCAAATGTAAACAGTTTTTATTTTCTGTGTTTTGTTTAGAAAACACAAGTCGGGATGTTAGGAGGTGGATATTACTGATTATATGTTACGTCTTATGCTATTTACCTGAAAGAAAGTGTTATATAATAGTTCTCCTTCACATAATTTTACTAATAATAAGAATGCTAAATAGGATTATCTCACATCTCATTGTTTATAATTGTATACAAGGAGCTATTTGCTTGAGTTAACATGAGTGAGCAGATGTTATAAATATGAAGTGGCATGAGAGAGTACCCGACTTAAACATAAGCCCTCGGTCCCCCTATATCATTCAATCTCTATGAGAAAAGGGACATACTAAAGAAAAAGACGAACGCTTTAGAAGTTAATGTACAGCATACTAGAGAAAAAAAAAGTTTTACTATTATTACCAATTAATCTAGATGGTCATTATTAAATAAGGATACAAATACTATTTACAATAATACTATTAAATATTAACGACAGTTAAAGAAACAAAATGGAAAGGGTATGGTCTACCCAAGTATAAGCGCGAGATGTAGATTTATTACAAGAGAAATTATTTATTATATGAATATATGTAAATTATATATCCATAATCCACGTAGACAGATATGACAGCACCCATAATGACAATTTCACGAAGTGTGATATATCAGTTATATTCACCAGAAATATTGCCAGATTTTGCCCCATGTAAAAACTATATACACCAGACCAAAGGACAATAATTATCACCATTAGTGACTCCAATAAATTACATTACATGTTACACTCACCCGGAAGATTACTATATCCTGAGTCTATAGATGCTGAAAAGCAACACAAATACATAATAGAAAAAGGAGAGTAAAGTATTTTATTTAATTTAGAAATTCATATTTGAAAAGAGAACAGAGAAAGAGAATATACAGGAAAAAGGATATAATTTATATAATTGCGACTTCGCCTTTTCACACTGACTCCAAGGTCAACTTTCATGAGACTTTCGAGCTCAATAATTGCAATAAACTTATCAAGTAATCTCTATTTATTATTATAATTAAGTACGACTACGGTAAAAAGTATCGCGTCACTAATGCTGCAGTCGCAAAATGCTATGATCAGCCTGAGTGAAGTATTCAATACACAGACTGAACAAAATATCTATGACACAATATAATATATAATATTTATATAAGGTAATTATAAAATAAGTGTGATATATGTTTAGTTCTGAGAAAGTTAAATAGTTGATAGAAGAAAGAGGAGAAATTTACAGTAACATAGTGCACAAATAAGAATATTAATAAAAAGATAATGAGAATGATAACAGTATGAACATAGAGAGGATAAAGAGCAGAGGAGTAAGGAATAAGAACAAGTATGTTAGGAGATCACAGAGAGTACAATTGTTATTGTGATTATGTACCAAGTACCATACAGTTTTTTAAGCTTGGAAGTATGGAACTGTGAATGGTTGATGTATATATATAAAGGTATTAATACAATATGAAAACTTGCATTTCGGAATAAGTTAAATGTCATTAAATTATGACATTAGACAGACATTTTCATATCATCTTTAGCCTTAATATAAATCACTACCACTTAGGGTGGAGTATAAAAAATAATAAGTGAAAGTAGATAAGCTCTCAACAAACAAAAATCGAAAAATAAAATATATATTAAGTAGAATATATATTATATTTATTTATGATATAATAACATAACAATAATAGGTATAAATAATATGAAGATTATATAAATATAGTAAAGTGAATTAATATAATCAAATTAAATAAATCAATAAATCTACTATAATTATTATCTATATTACTATCATAAAAAGAAAGTATTTTAACATTTTTTTTAATTAAAATAGTTAGAAAAATACACATATATTGAGTATTTGATGTAAGTAGATAATCTGAAAATTAATGAAGTAAATATAATATAAATAATATAAATAAATAAATAATAAAATAATAAGTAATATAATATATTTATAATTATATAATAATAATTAATATTAATAATACTATAATAATAATATAATAAATAAATATTAAAATAATAAATATAAATAAATATAATAATAATATAGATAAAATATATATAATATTATCACTACAAAAAGGATTTAATAATCTACCTCAATGCAAACCTATTTATTATTATAAATATTTTGGAAGATACAAAATTAATTTAACTTTATTCAATTTTACAAACCAAATCATATTCATAACATTTTACTTATTATTCAAAAAAATAAATTGGTGATCGTTTCTTTTCCATCTTTATATTCCATCTTAAATTAACTTACTACCCCTATTTTAACAAATAAATAAATATATAAATATAAATAAATTAAAATATAAATAATAAATATAAAGATTAATAAACTTTATTTATATATTTTTCTATTTAATAAAAATTAGTTAATAGATATAAGATAAAGAAAAGAGATTAAATATAAAATATATATATAATAATATATATGAGAGTATACTATACTTGTAATAATAAAATATATATTATAAATTTTAAATTAAATGCATTTCAACACACCTTTATTGCTTATATTATTATCTTGTATTATCTCACATAAAAAGTAATAGCTAAACATTCATAGGCCTCTATTTACTATATTATATTTCATTTTTATAATCACTCATGAAATTTATATTATCTTATTATTATAGAACGTCAGTATATAACACGTCTGTTGTTTTGCATAATATCAATTAAAGGAGAACTTCAACCTAATGCCTCTTTTTAAATTATAATTAACTATAAGTTTTAGAGAGAATAAATTTTAAACAACACGGAATTTTTTCGTTTTTCAGTCTCTCTGGCTATTGTTCTCTTTCACTCATCTCATATTATCCTATTTAGCTGAAGTAGAACGCTAAAATTGTTTAATTATTGACACATCAAGATCAACTTTCGATATGAGAGGGACACCAGTTATTATTAGTGTCAGGTGCGAGATAATACATGTTTTAATTGTTGTTGGGCTTTCTTGTACTTAATATTATATTATTGATATAATCTCGTTCATAAAATAAAAAAGTGGAAAGAAAGGTAGTTTCAAAGAACCGAGAGCATGAGCCTAGTCTATTTCTCATAGCCTAAGAGAGTAATATATGCAGAATAATGTAACACAAGAATGTAAACACGATGAGAACAGAGCTGCGTGGAGCGAAGCTTAAATCATTAAAGTCAGTGACTGTGACTTCTGCCTAAGTGGTAGATTAATACTCAATACTGGCTGGTAGTCAATAGCGTACTATACACTGCATCATATATATAGAGTAGACATCTGACACTTTTTACATCTATTAACAAATATATCTCTCTCGGATGAATAATGAATACGTCACGTCATCTTTATACCAAAGCACACTCTCACCCCTCAAGCATAGGACAATGACCATATACGATTTATTTCTGGCATGTACTGTGACAGTGGGAGAGGCGCTAAACGTAGAAGTAAAATATGTTCACACGGTGAAGTGTGGAATGAACGAGTGCATGACAAGCAGTGTCAAGAAAATAAAATAAGAGATGGTTTAAATGTAAACTTAAAAATGTCAATGATGATATTTAGTGTTCTCACACCTATATACTACAGTAATCAGTTAATGCTTGGAATTTACATGACACGTAGATATAAAAAATGTAATAAAAATAAATTACCAAACTTTGTACGCTACTATAAATAGAACATACAATTAGTAGTAAAATATAGATAGTATCACTAAAAAAAGAAGAGCCGTATGACAGAGAAGAACGAGGATGATTAGATAAGATTATATGAACGGTGGTCGTCATAGAGCGTTTTATGAACCGCAGCGCGTATAATATCCGAGGGATTGTGATATGGAAGGCAGAGCAAGTATAGCTATTTTATGCACGCTGTGATAATACATGAAAAGTAGCAAGTAAGAAGAATAATAGTGGAACCTCACACAATATAGGGAAGTCAGTCGTTAAATTATTACCTTGTAGTGTTGTAAGGAAGCTACATATTATGACCTGAATATATTGGTGCGTAAGCGTAGTGCCTCAGAGTAACTGCGAGTAAGGGTGCCGTAAAAGAAAGATTTCCCAGTTTTCAGATGCATTGTATGGATAACAGCATATAATAAATATGAGCCACAAGTGAAGTATCCAGGTCTCGATTATATGCGAACTTAGTGTCAATAGGCAATTCTAAAGTGCAAGAGTAAGTTGCATTAGTTTTCGGAATATGCGACTTAGTGGCAACACACTTTTCAAGCAATCAGAGACAAATGTTTTAAATATAGAGCGAGAGAGAAGAATAAATTGTATTAGGTTAGATGTATAGATTAATGCAACCATCTCGAATATAGGTTGTCACGACATACAGGCGCATAGCATAGCGGACAATATCAGAAATGAGTAAGTCCTTCTATCGTGTATGGCAAGCATGTGCCACTTAATATCTGAGACAATATCTGATTACTGGTTCTGACACGTTAAGCTGTCTGTGTGTGTACTGTACTATAAGTCACTGAATGTTGATCACTACATAAATGTAGTGAGGGATCTGAGACAACTACGGATAGTGTTCAAAGACTTGTTGTAAGACGTAGGATACCGTTATACATATGGTGATCAATACCACTAATGCTTTAAGTAATAACATATGCGCAGTGTGAGTTCACAGCTAAGGCAAAGTAAAGCTATATTCGCCGAGTTCCTTGGTTATTCAAGTTGAGGTGTTGAGCACACTAGGTGTATTTGCATATCGAAAAGACGTATAATCGATGATCATTGGTGAGTGCGAGAGAGAGTATATTAGGAGTTAAAATTTTACAGTACGAGGATCCATAGAAGTAGAATGGCAGGTTGATGAAGGGACTTAATGTGCGCACCCCGTATCCTATATTCAGGGACCTTCAACATTGCTCGTCAATTATAGTTTGTTTCTCTGTAGTAGGATGAGTGATTCCGACGTAGTTTGATCGGAGAGATGTAGTAGAGAGATCTTGACGAACTCAGAAGAGTGGTTGTAGAAAGGAGGGGTTCGAAACGATAAAACATATCAGAATAAGACAGTAAGGTTATGGTGAGTGAAAGACAGTTCTCAGTGAGTGAAATTGAGTGTTTAATGGAGCAGCTGGAACAGGTGTTGCAGTTTAAATATTTAGTGGGAAAGGTTTGTTGGTAGTGAAGGTATAGAAGACAGGAGATATGAATGCAGAGTGTAGAACGAGAGAGTTTGTTGAACACTGAACAAGTATAAGGCGTATCGATATACCCACAAGGTATCGTGTCGGTAGGTATTGTAAGCAGACTTAGTCTTGAGTTTATGCCTAGGATTGCGTCTCTATTGAGTGAATAGAGGTCTTCGCGTTAAGTATAGACGACAGACGTCGAGTACTAATGTCTGGCAATAGAGAGTGTGTTATGAACCTCAATAATATGGTTCAATGTGTCAAGACATGGCACGAGTACATATGCGTTAAGGGTCCAGATGTGATCACGTAGTTTAACGAAAGAATTCTATACACATAGATGGAATAGTATCTGTTTTTGAATATGTAGATATATAGTGTAGTAGGATGTGTGTAAGAAAAGAGTCCAAACGTATAATGAAACGTGTATACACTGTCAGGGAAAAGTAAAGAGGGTTGTGAGATGGTATAGGTATACAATGGGAAAAAGAGATGAAATGATAAGATCGGATTGTTAAGCGATGATATAAGTGGATGATCTGTTGAGAGAGAGATCGTACGCCAATGTGCGGCAGAATCAGCTATTATACAAAAGAGTGGTTTTGTAGAGATCAAGATGATACATCGAGCGGAAGTCATGAAGGAGGAAATGAGTAGTTATGTAACTTAGAGTGAGGGTATGTGAAGAAATAAGTATTGACACGAACCGATAATGAAGGACCCCTCGAGAATGAGGCAGGTTAGCATTTTATCTGCGCCATTATCCGTATTCGACCAGTCTGAGTGAGCGTATATCTGATTTCCCACGCGAGCCAAAGGATAAAGAAGACAATCACAATGACGATATTGCAAATAATGTTGAAGGTCCGTTCGCTTGTCCCTTGTATGACTATCATGATGGTGGAAATTTTATACTGTTGCGCGATCTGCATCGCACTTTACGCACTAAATATATAGAGTATCTGAGTACGATGGACAGAATCTGCTGTGTCATCTTTTCTACATCTATCTAATCTCAATTATACATCTACTACATAAATATCGAGATTTTATGATTATGACCACATCCTTTATTAGTTGTCGCATATAAAAAAAAATACAAAAGGTTTTTTAGCAAGAATACCGACCAAATGAATTGGTTGTAAAAAAATATCAAAAACACTTATAAATTTTAATTGAAGTCAGGCAATTATGAGTGGTAGCTCAAAGCACTCTACTTACTATCTAACCAATATAGAGTAGTAAGTAAATCACAACATAAATGTTGCTATATTGGAGTGAGCTAAGTAGATATAAATATGATATTTAGAATACGAGCTATACTCTAACAAGATCGTTATATTGGAATATGATAGTAAAATTTATTTGAGTATCATAATGGTGCCAGATCGAAATTAGAGCCTAATACTATATATCTGGTACTACCCTCCCCGTCCCCGGGAAACTTAATCACGTCACATTAAGCTCGTATTTCTTCTACTATGGGTAGTAACTATATAGAGAGAGAGAGAGAGAGAGAGAGAGGAAGAGAGAGAGAGAGCATAGATGAGAAGTGAATTCTATTTACCTACCCTGGAGAGCCGTAAATCCCATTTATCGCACAATTAATATACGCATGTAAGTCTGAATACATTGCAAACTCTCGAATGTGAACATTATGACCTTTCCTTTATTCTTTACTCAGAGGCGAATGGACGCTTAACTTTCTACTAACCAAATGAGTTTTTCGGGAAAAATTAGGTGTAATTGAGATAATACCAGTGGGATGCGGACTTTAACACGTTTATTTCCTTTTTTTATATTGAGCGAAGGAGGCACAATATGGAAGCAGTATTAGTAGGAAAAACTGCGTGTGTTCGAATGTACCTTTCTCACACATTTAGATTGACTCCTGTTATAGCATCATGCTTGCCTCTGTTGATATTCGGCGGCACTCACTATTTAACGCCGTGTAGCTCATACATAAAGCATTGGATACTGGACATTCTTGTATACGGATACACTCCTGTGTACAATAAAGTAGGGATATTATTGAAAAACTAAACAGTTTCTTCTTTTTTTACACAATTTCATAGGATTTAACTACCGTGGTTCCAAACTCTAGAATTGTATACAAAAACATAGGTATAATTTTATTATAAGTCGGTTACAAACGCTTATGAAGGCAAAACCATAGGCACTTATGCTAGCAAACAATTTATTTTCGATTCACTATAAGTCAACAAAAAAAAGTCTCTCATAAAGAATCAAGTTCAAGTATAACTAAACGAAATAGTTATAATTGATCTCTATTTAAAGCGAATGGATAAAAGATCGGCGCAACAATCCACTATCTCTTTTTCTTCAAGCAACCAATAAGAAATTGAGAATACAGCAAAGAAAAAACGTCAAAGGCATTCAAAAAAAACGAGAATAAGTATAAACCATGTAAAGAATACACACAGCACATTATTGACCACATATGAGCATAGTGAGTATTAGGCGAGCCACGAGTGTTAGGAGTAATTGTTGCGAAATAAATCACGCTCTTCGTTCATTCTCAAATCTGAAAATATTCTAATAAATACAAATTTAAAAATCTGATAGAAAAATATTTATTATTAAATAAATCTCAGTAAATTAAATAAGTAATTTTATCTTGCGATAATGTAGAGAAAAATTTTTTTAACTCAATTATCTAAATAGTCCTTATACGTTCTTTTCGAAAGTATGCTAAACGAAAGTGCAATAGTTTAAAAAGTTATTAACGTAACATTAATACGAGTTTTATATAATTAACTGAGTAATTAATACGCATTTATAAAGCATATAGTGATTAATGTATCCCACCTATTTGAGTTATTAATTATATATAATATATAATTATATATATAATATTAATTATATATTATATAATATATATATATATAATATATTAACATATATTTATTTATCATATCAATAATTTAATTTATTCAATCAATTTAATTTGTT
This sequence comes from Trachelipus rathkii, assembly GCA_015478945.1. NCBI lineage: Eukaryota > Metazoa > Arthropoda > Malacostraca > Isopoda > Trachelipodidae > Trachelipus > Trachelipus rathkii. Next base: position 20,053 of record JABUQX010106281.1, on the reverse strand, counting down.
ATCCTTTATGGGTGTAGGCAGATACGAAATTTACTAACTAGGTGGACTGTTATCTTCTTACAAATACTATTTGCCAAGGAATAATCTTTATGTTATAGTAAAGTATAACTAAAACGATTGACTAACCTCTTCCTTTTTTCCCCTAATGATAAATACTGACATATGCTTTAAACTAAAATTTTCTCTAAGGTTGTATATTTCATCTCTGTGTCTTTGTGTATGCCAGTGTTCTGTCATATATTAGCTCTTACATGACAGGAGAAGTTTTTTTATTCTTTGATTCTTTGCACAATCCGGTTTCTATTTTATTATGGCCCTAAAAAAGTTTATTTCTCTATTTCCTTTGGATCACAAATAATAATCACATTACTATAGAAATTGCAACAAATTAAAGGAATTATTAGAGTAAATGTAAAGTTTATTGTTTTGAAAGAATATACTTCATATTTGAAGCAAAAAGTTTTTCTTCGTATTATAGGAGTAATATTTTATATATAAAGTTAGATGAGTAAGTATATAGGCTACTAGCTTTAAATATGCGATAAGGTATTACTAAATAAAATAATTATAGGCAACTGTTGAGGTAGATATGTGCTTCTAAAGAATGATGACATAAGACCAGTTTTATTCTAATGAGTCTAGATCACGAGAGAACAATAAGTATAATGAGGACTGTTGTAAGATGAGTTAAGCACGGACTCCCTAAATAAAGTGTAGAGTGTTCAACTTTTCTATGCACTTTTACATTACGGCAATTTATTTAAAGAAAAACTTTCAAAAGCGAACAGAATTTCTCTTTCCGAAAATTAAAAACAAAAACACAATAGGTATGTCAGAACTGACGGAATTTTAGTATAACATTTAATTTTTATAAGTTTTTATTAAAATAATGTATTTTACATTTTAATCACTAATTTTTTATATAAAAAGAAAATCTCCATTAGAAAAATCATTATAAAATCAAACATTGCAAGTACATATATTATTGAAAAGCTTTATACTATATATCCTCGAAAATCCAAAAATCTATATAATCACGGAGGTATCCATATCGAAACATACTTATATACTATGAAAAAGTAATAATATAAGGACATAATAAGTATGAATAACACACAAAGAGAGAATTAAAACATATTTTAAAATAATAAATATAATACATAAACAACTATAAAGAATAATTAGCGTAATATACCCTTAAGGGTAGCATTTACCGAATCTTATCCTAATATATATAAACTCAAAAAATTATAAGGAAGGACGAAAATATGTTAAAACGATATGACGATATGTAGAGCTTCGAAGAATTGTTGCAGGCGTTTACTTCTATGACGGTCACGCAGATTTGAAATAGTATAAGAGAGTGACGATTCACGATAAAGAGAATTAGTAGAAATATTAATATATTGATTTACTATTATAAAATAGTATTCTTTCCATTTCACACAAAGACCTATATATAGAATAAATAAAAAATTAATAATACCAGAATGTAGCACAAGCTCAAGCTCTAGCTAATGAATATCAAATATAATTAATCATATGGCCTGTATATATATATAGTAAATAATATATTTGAGTTGAGTCACTAGTAATTATCTCATCCGGGCGCCGGCTTCGGTCTCTGCTCTCTGAGCCCGTATTCCACTGACCCACTCGAGTGACTCGCTTCCGGCTCTCGAGCTCCCCTCTAATATAATTATCTAGTTCTGTTTAAAATAGACGTATTTTCTCATACGTAATCAATTTATTGATGTATATAAAAGAGAAACTTTTGCGTTTTTATTACAAACTTTAACATCTATAAACACTGCGAAATAAAAGTTAGAGGAAACCCCTAATAAATAATATTGTAGTTACACACTCAAAAATATTTTTGTTATTAACTCTATCTGTATACTGAGACAGAAATCATTATAAAGTGAAAATCAGTCGTTCCAATTCTAAATATAAAATTACGCACAATTTCTCATTCTTTAAAGCGAGTATATGATAGCTATAAAAATATTTCACTAAGTTTATACATTTTTAGTATTGTTCACATAGAAAAGTTATTTATTATAGAGTTAAATCTAAGTGCGGCCTCTTTTAACGACATTAAGAATTATTTTTAGTTGTACATAGCCACCTTCTCACACAAGTTGTAATAAATGTCATTTTTGTCATCTTTATCTTGTTTCCATTAAAAAAAAAAATTTAAGGTTTACAAAATATTTTTTTAAATAAACGTAATTTTTGTGTGTTTGTTTTTTATTACTTTATAGAGATATATACCCCATAACTCTACACTACACAACTCATAGACACGTTATATTTCCAACACACTTGGCAATGTATTATTTATTTTTAATATATTAATAAACTGATAATATAACAAAATACAAAATTATAAAAATTAAAGTGTTAAATACGAAATATATTAAAGAAAAAAACTTTATAGTATGAATCATGACAACGCACTGTGAGCACCGATTTTTCGGGCGTCGCTCGTGAGTAAGTCCTATATATCTGAACCACCAGTAATAACCAGTACGTAATATAGTGAGAGACAATCATAATGAGTATCTAGTCTAATCAGTAGTTGTGATATATATTTATACTATCAGCTTACCAGGTTCAAGTTGCGATAGTGAGTATTGTTTTTCATTTTATTTTAATTTTATTATTAGATATTTTATTTATATTTTATATTTAATTAAATTTTTAAAATTATTTTATTTTAATTTTTTATATTTATAATTTTTTTTTTATATATTTTTATTTTATTTATTTTTTTTATATTTTTATTTTTTTTATTTTTTTACATTTTAATAAATGTTCCCAACTGTATTTACTATTTTATTAATATGTGATATAAATGACAATATTCTCTTATTATGAGCGAGTTCATACTGTATACACATTTATTTTTTTATATTGACAGTATATTGTATAATACTATCGTAAAATTATAATTTTCAAATTCAGTGTCGAGCGTTAATACGTCTAGTTGAATGAATATATCTCGAGCTAAATTCATTATCGGATATCGCTGAGAGTTATAATTCGTATACATGCAGTCATATTCTACGTTGTCGTGAGCGTTTATAAATCGTCGAGCGAAATTTTTTTTAATAACTTAAATTTCCGTCAGCACATGAGCACCGTACTACACGCCACACTCCGCACCAGCAACCGCCATCCGATATGCTATACCAAGCCGGATCACTTGTTTAATTTCGAGTCTGAGTAGTTTTTACTTTCATATTCTCGTTTTTATCTTAAAATTAATTATAATCTTATAATATTATAATTAGAGATATATTTTAAATAATCCTAGATTAAAACGTAATGTCATGCATCCATAGACACATACTCTCACCCTTATACACACACACACACACACACCCTCATCAATCCCAGTCCTTCTCCTTCCATACCCCCGTCTCATTCATACATCGATATCCTCAATTTATATAACTCATTCACATTCACACCTGATGACTTTTATCTGTCTGTTTAAACTCACTACCATTATTATGTAAGATGACTCATATCTCTTAAATCCTTCTATCAAATATACACATATATTTTGCATTGAATTCACAATATTTCATAAAAATATTGAATAAATTATTATCAAATTAATTAATTATTAATATAATATTTAAATAATTATTTATAATTTAATATATAATATTTATATTAACATTTATAGTTAGATCTATTTTGTACTCTGTCTGAAGGTTTCTTTACAACTGTATCACTTGAACCCTCTTGGTCTTAAAATTCCTCACTATAATGTAAATGTCTAAGCTATCAATAGTCAAATCTTTAATATTACTAATCTACATAAGTCTAATGACGTTATATGACGCTAATTACAATGTATATATTGTAAATCAAATGGCGTGACGGTCGATATGAAAACATCTATCTATCTTATCTTGATAGCGGAATCATTTCACCACCCACAAGATAATGAACAAAGGAAATGTTGGAATAATTAAAAAGTTAGAACTCTCCTATGTCACATGATCAGAAACTGGAACTTCGACACCTGATACGGCCATTTTAAGTTAGTTATGTGTATATGACTTTTATACTAATTGGCTCAGGCCTGAAAGACCTTTTAATTAATAGACATGTTTTTGATTTTTGACTTTGTCATTATTATAAAATCATTATGTTTTGACATTATTCACAATATAAATTTGAAATATAGCATACTTTACTCAATCATTATTTAAACTGAGTATACAATAATAATTAAAGCGACATCCATCGAAATTTTTCTGATTCCTATGATATACTTTATATATATACTATTAATACTTATTTATAAAGGTATATTATTATATATACAGTTTTATCTATTTTGTAATTATATACTATACGAAATATATAATAACTATTAAATAAAATATGATACTCATGAGCTTTAGTACGTATATATATAATATATATATATATATAGATATATAATATATAATATATATATATATATATATATATTTATAAATATATTATATACAACTGATGAGAGAGAGAGAGAGAGTAAAATCGCTATCATCCATACACACAAACACATACATATAAACATACTTACACACTCACACATACACACACACACACCCAACACACACCCAACACGGCTACTATACACACACACACAACACGAATATATGTTAACGGTTACACTTACACACACCACACAACACCCACCCATAGACACTTACACTCACATTCTGCACCCACACACCACACATGCCTGACACATAACACCCGCCCGTATATACACACACCCACCCTTACCGACCCTGCCATGGATAAATACACCAACCCTAGCTCACACCTACTCCCACGTCTACACACACTATGACACTTATGCACACACGCCAGGCTAGTATTTATACACACACACACACATACGCAGTTTCTTATACCCACCATACACCTACCCATAGGCACTTACGCTCACACCTATAACCACACACACAAGCACACATAACCAGACACATACATCCACCCTTGATAAATATACCAGCCGTAGCTCACACCTACACTACACACAACACACACCATATATTATAGTATAACACCTTTTACTTAAATAAAAATGAGTCATGTATCAGGGAACAGTCAAAGGAGCGTTTGGGGGTAAAGCTCCATCAGCGACGAATTTTCACAACTTGTATTGAGTTCGTCAAGGACTTGAGGCCTATGATGAGTCTACTAACTCATAAAAATACAGTAGAGAAAAAGTGCCTGACCCAAATACACACATTAATAGTACTAGTAAATCTAATTCAAGCAAGTTTAATTTCATGTCGCCATAAGAAATAATGCGTATATATTTACGCACATGGAGCGTGATGTTAGGATATAGTGAGTGAGGTATAGATAATTCCTTTTAGTTTGAATCAATCCTTTTGAACTTTTGATTTAATACAAGTGTACAAGTGAACTCGACTTTGATTAAACATTGAAAACAATACTCTCCCCTCTTAAAGCAGTAAGAACTTCACACATTCCTATCAGATATTCAAGTGAGACGGTGTTAGGACCTAACACCTAGGGGGGATAGTATGCTTTTGTTTTACCTTTTTACTGCTTTAATCATGTTTTACTGCTTTAACTCAGATGTTTTACTGATTTAACTCACATATTCAGTTAACATTACATACCTTTAAAGCAGTAAATCAGTGAAATCAATAGAGGTGTTACCTACACCCAAGGGGGTGATGAGCGTGATGTCTTTTAATTGTTTACGCTTTACTGCTATGATCTATCACATGGTCTTCTACTTTGCTTAATTAAAAAGCCTCATGTTTTACTGCTTAACTATACTGCTTTACTGCCAACTTTCGTCCCTTTTTACTAGTATTTTTAACTTTCTGCCTCTATATACTGCTTTTTCACACCTACATGTTTTACATTTGACTTTATATCTACATAAGTTATTTCACTCTATATTACACATACACGAGCTATTGATATTCCAAATTAATAGACTAATTAATCAATTAAATCACTTTTCTATTATTAAGCTCACAAGAGATTTTTTTTTACTGCGGTAAGGAAAAACCTTGAGCAAAATTATGATAAAGACAAAGTAGTATAACCAACTATCGTCACCAAAGGGGGAGAAATTCGGATTTAGTATGCTTTGTTGGTTATCCTGCTTTATAGCGTGGTCTTATCGTAAAATTCAACTTGTCGCATTTACTGCTTAAACATGATACGAGTATTCTCCATCGTGTAAACGATTTACTGCTTTAGATCTTCATGTTAACTATAATGACAATAAATAAGCGTAAGAGACTCTGAACTCACATCTATTATCTCTCTAACATATAAGAAAATAAACAATTAATCAATAATACCTATAAACACTATATGTAAATCAGTAAATTGTACACATATGAATTATTATGAGAGTACAAACTTTTATTCCAGTGAACCACTCAATATTTTTGTGTAGATTTTTATTTATGTCTTTTTTGTTATGTGACTGTCCTATATTCTTACACATTTTCATAGTTAAACATCCATTAAAAATTTAACTTATTTAATGAATGCTTTCTTATATTTCATTTTTTACTGCATTTAATACTTTTCTCTATAGGCAAATGACGTGCTACGTAGACATTTGATTTAACTTTCAGGCTTTACTTGTTTTCCTTAGAGTTTTAAACATTACTTTTAGTGCTTGTAACTCATATATTAGCTTAATACTACTATTTATGTTCATTCTACTTTCGTCCTTTCTCATCACTATCCTTCTTCTTACTTTTATTCTCTCTTTCTCTTTTCATTCTATTTTATTTACTTCTCTTCTTTCATCTCTAAGCAGTTGTAGAACTCTATCTACTTCTTCATCTCATCTCTATTTCATTTCACTCTCTTCTCTCTCTCTCTCTCTCTCTTCTCTACTGCTCTCTCTCACTACTAATGAGTAATCGTTGTAATCTTCATGTGATTTATTCTTCATGAGTCCTTATACAATAATTTAGTATCAAAACATACTTTATTACAGAAATCATTATCAGCACTACATCTTAGTGATTATAGAGGAAAACATTTGGATTATAGACGAGTGCGTGAAACTGACAATATATCACACCACACGCTACACACACTACAACACCACCAACACACCACACACCAAACATATCACACACCTACACACAACACACACACATACATCATACATAACACAGACACATCACACACACAGTGCAAGTTATACACTTATACACACATATATATTCACACTATGACTACAGCATAACCACCACATACTTACACTCATATGTACTCAAATATTACATTTTATACCCATATAGATACACTATACATTTTAACACTTATATACCACATGCGGTACACACGACACACACAACATTATACACTTCTAATACACACATTTCACTAATATGAAAGTTAAATACAAAATATTTACATGGAGATACTTACATTCATCATATGGTAAGTTCTTACATTAACATTTTAATTAACTCACAACAACAGATTTATCTTACACTCAATCACACAGATATTATACTTATTAACTAATAGATAGATAGTCAGGTTAAGAATATACTTATATCATACTATCTACATAGATTACGTAACAAATGCAAATTATCTACATTTTCACTTTACTTATACATATACATACATATATGTATAATAGTAATATTTATTTCTTTACATACTCATATACAGACGTACTCATTAATAACCACTATACTACACACACACACCACTCACTATCAATCAACTCATTCTATATACGAACACGAGATATAATTTATTAAAACATTTATGTTTATTTAATATAATAACACGTGAACATTTATAGTATAACTCATTCAATAACTAATAACTAAAATATATATATAATATTCTAAATGTTTTCACTATAAAATACTATCTAGTTATAAATAAATACATAATCATAATCATATCATTTGAACAAGAGAATATTTATTATTATAAACTTAGTTATAATAACTTTTTTGTTATTATATAAATTTTATTATAAATCATCAAGTATTATTATAAAATAACTTTTACATAAAATAATTTATTAATGTGAAATTATTATATAGATTTAAAAAATATCAATATATAATTTTATCAGTTCCTTAAAGACAAATATAATATCATGTAAATAGCTCAGCCCCTAGCACACCTACCTCTACATCAATGACATATAATGCCACGTATTATTTCATATTGTATACTTATGCTTTATATACATCAATCTTTTAGACCAGAATAAGTATATTAAAATAAATAATAACTAAAAATAAAGTTACATTATACTAATATACATAATACATGTGTATATATATATTATTTTATATATAATAATCAATTCTATGAATAATGTTTTTATATTAATAATAGATAATAAATCAATATTATTTACTACTAAATAATTTAATATTTATAAATGAAAGTTTGATATTAAATACTAAAAATATTCACACAAAAGTTTTAAATAATATTCGGGTTTTCTTTATATATATAATTATTATTATCTTAATGTATATACACATGAACAAATTCCATCACTGAGATAGAAAAACATCAAACTACACACCTACACTCCTTACATGATAACGATATACTATGACCTCTCTCTGTAAAATAAATGTGATGTCTATGATATATATGAATATACTTACTTTATGAGTCTAAATATATATTTATCATATATGAAGATAATCCTATATTTTTGATAACCCGGATGATCGAATTATAAGTACCTAAATATCCAGTGAAGTATATATACAAAATATAATACAAACTGACCTTCTATGTTAAAATGTGGAGAGTATATAAAATATATAGGCTATAATAAAACTACTATTTAGAGCCTTAAAATTATTTATAAGGCCTAAATTAGTATATAGCACTTTATTATTAGTGTATAGACGGCTATATATATATATTAAATTTAATCCTTAATACCAGTCAAAATATAGTGAATTATTCTACCGATTAGACAAAGTAATCACATTTTTATAATTATATATTTTAATTTTTTATAAATATATATTTCAACTGTAAATACAAAATTAGCTGGGTCGGTAAGATTCTATACTTATATATAAGAAGGTAAAAAAGAGAATATAGTTTTCAGACTTTATAATGTGAGTATTGATTATCGAGGGTTAAAATCTCTATTATTACTCTTATATTAATTACCTCGTATGTTGATTTTGATCTGAAGAAATTATATTTTATCGTATACTTTATAAAAAAAAATTTACTTTTGTGTCTTTACAACTTGTTACATTTAATGACAGTAGTGTGTGTTTTATTTATTATCTTATTTATTAGAAATTAAAACATTTTATTTTATAATAAATCATATAAGTCAATATATTAAAGACTGTATAAAATAGTATGATATGAGCACAATATTTTATATATATATCTATGATATATAATTAAAAGTATGTTATTATATATATTTTCGAAAAAGGAAATCATCATCCATTATAGACTTCATCTTTTATATAATAATCACACACACCATAGTGAGATTGAAAGGCACAGTTAAAGTAATTTTAATATGAATGTATTATATATACTACACGTATATCGAGTATAAATGTAGTATTGTAATGCAAATTGTCACATATAAACATAACAAAATAGAAAAGAGCGTACCTATTCCACAAGAGAGTAACATGCAATATCTAAGAGTGACAAGAAATACAACGAACACGCTCCAAATGAGCAATAGTTATTAGTATGAGCTACCTTTCCGCTATCACTCTTACTCGACTTAGTGCATAATATTATAATTTGTTTTTTGGGCGCTGAGTGCTCACCATCACCGTGCTACTTTGTTTACACACTGGTCGATCCTCGTCATCGAGCATCAGCCGCATAGTAGTATATATCACGCAATATTTTCCCATGATATCCCTAGCTACACTAGCATGATATAGCATCACAAAGTATGAGCTATCAAAATTGAAACAGAACATCAAATATTTGGTAGGCATCAAGCGTCAAACAGGCATCATAAGTATATTGATTGAGTAGAGCAAAGTATACTTGAGGATATAGTGTAGGTGATGATAGGATGAAGCGTATATGATGTAAGTGTGTATGGTGTCAGTGTGTGTTGTTATGAGTTGTGTGTGTGTAGTTGTGTATATATATATATTATATATTATATATATATATATATATATATATATTATATGTGTGTGTGCTTGGTTGTAATCTCTCTGCTGTGTTTAAGAGTATATGTAAGCATATAAACATTTTATATATATATACTATATATATTATATATATCATATATAGATATATTTATAGTATTTAGGACCTGTTCGTTTCATTCATTTATGTACAAAAAACTATATTAAACCCAGTCATGATAGAACCATTTACGTGAGAGTGAGTGTGTGTGTGTATAGTTGAGTATATATATTATAATATATATATATATATATATATATAATTAAATATATATTAGTGTAGGGTATGCTATAGTTAGTTAGTTCTAAATAACTAATAACAATATGCATGAAGTAAAAAAACACTAAGTAAGTATATCTAAATAATAAAAATATAAATAAGTATTTAATATAATATAAATTATATACGCTTAATATGTTAAGTGAGTGATGCTTAGTGAGTGTGAGGTATATGAGATATATATATTATAATATGTGTGATTGTTGTATAAGTGTGTGTTATATAATATAGTATATATTAAATATATATATATATAATATATATATATATATATATATACTATAATAAATGAGCATCCACCAGAATATAAATGGTTCTATATATGATCATATAGTATATATATATATATATATATATAAATATATATACATATATTATAGTATAGTATATATAATGTATTGTTAATATAACTGTTCACATTCACATATTATAAAATAATTAAATAAAAAAAAATTAATTTGAATATAAAATAAAAGACTATAAATATTAATATAATAATAAATAATAAAAATAAAAATATTGTTTTACTAAAGCCATACGTTAATATGAGATAAATATATATATATATATATATATAATCCAACTCCGCGTCCACGTCGAAAATGAAAAGAAAAAAACCCTCCTCTTCCTTTACCATGGTAACGGAAGAGGAGGGTTTTTTTCTTTTCCTTTTTCGGGCCAAAGGAGCAGGACAGGCCCCAGCAAGCCGCTAAGCGACATGACCTGCTTGTAATACCCAAGACTCAGCCTCGGATCAGGACAAATTTTTCGGCTCACTATATTATTTCCTTTATCGCTGCAGGTTATTAAACTACCAAGTTATATTAAACTACTAAGACTACATTAATAAATGCAAAACCATATTAAACGACACTAACACATATACCACCTCACCAAAAAAAAATCCTTCAATAGTTTCAATAGCAATCTCAAACAAATCACCAAAGATCACCCTGACATTCTTAAACAAAATAAAGCACACATGACTAATTTGTCACAATTTTACGGTATCCCTAAATTGCATAAACAAAACATCCCCCTTAGACCAATAATTTCAAATGCAAATTGCAACACTTATAAGTTATCTGCCTGGCTGTCACAAACGCTCAAACCCCTCATAGGCCAAATCTCCCCATCTCACATAAAAAATACCCCCGAATTCATACAAAAAACTCACTTCCTCAACTCTTCCACTCATCAATCTCTTAGTTTCAACGCTCACCCCCCTTTTCACCTCCGTTCCTGTTAGTTTCACTCTAGACCTCCCAGAAACCAATTTAACCACCAAAAATATAAAATTAACCTACCCCTTCCCCCTTATCAAAAAACTCCTACATTTAACCCTAAATCACAACTTTTTTACCTTCAATAATCATCACTATTACAAACAAACCTCGGGCTTATCCATGGGTTCCCCTCTCTCCCCAAAACTAGCCAGCATCTTTATGGAACTCATAGAATACAATCATATTTTACCCCACATCCACCTTCAAAATATCACTTGGCTACGCCACGTTGATGACGTATTCGTAATCATTCCCAAACATAGAAATTTCAATGACTTACTTAACTTCATCAACCACATTCACCCCTCCATCTCCTTTACTCACGAACTCTCCCAAAACGATACTTTATCATTCCTCGATACTCTTTCAACATGGCATAATTCTACCCAAATAACATTCTCCGTCTACAGAAAACCCTCTTCCCCCGACATATATACACTGGCTTTCTGCTCATCCAAAAAACATAAAAATAGTCACCCTCACTGCCCTTTATCTCAGAGCTCTCAGAATTTGTTCCCCCAATCATTTAATATTTGAAACAAAATTTTTATTTTCGACCTTTACAAAATTAAAATACCCTCCCCACATACTCAATAAAGCCTATCAAAAAGTAAAACACATTTCTACCACTCCTCACAAAATAAATTCAACTTTTTTACCTCTACCCTATACCATCAACCAAAAAATAAAACAACACATCCCTAAATCTATTTTCTTCACACAAAACAATACTTTTACTTTAAAACATTCCCTAAAAGCCCCATCATCAAAAAAAC
>JABUQX010106281.1:0-2500 GCA_015478945.1 Trachelipus rathkii | reverse complement strand
AATCTTGAAATTTTTTTGATTTTTTTGGAAAAATTCATGGTTATTTCTTTAAAAATTTAAAATTGTTTATTCTAGAAACTTGATTCAGATCTCATTTTGTTCATAGATTTATTACCTTCAAATTGTATCATAACCACGTTGTAGCTACAACCTATAGTTCTAAGATATTTGCATTTTTTTCTATCAGAGGTGGCAGTTTATAGAAAAATTAGCTTTCTCTGGACAAGGAAGAAATAAATAAAATAAAAAATAAACTTTTCAAATAAAAACAATTGTAATCTTTATAATTTAATGTTGAAGAAAGTAAATAATATTATTTAAGCAATCTGATTGCTCACAAATGTCAAAATATTAACCAAGTTTATATTTATTGTATTATAATGAGTTTTTATAAAAAAACTAATAGAAAAACAAAATATATCATTCAGATCATTTTAATTTTTAAATTATTACTAAAGCAAAAACTATTATATTTTATTTACAATTAAAATTAAATTAAGGTGTTAAAGGTTTTGCTAAGGTGGCTTTCGAAGAGCCAGAATATTTTGCTCGACATTCAGCTTTTACTTGCAGTAGGTATTGCCGCTGTTCTTCATCTTTTGTTAAACAGAATTAAAATGCTTTTATTAATTTACACCTCTTTCAGCTGTATCGTTGACAACTCTAAAGCCATTCACTATATTTTTCGCTCTTAAAGTAATCTTCATTATCACACCACCCATCTGAATTAGTATGCAAAAATTCCGTATCAATTTTAAATCTTAAAAATTCATACTTTGGGTTACAATAAAATTGTCTATATCTTTGTCTAAGTCATTCACTTCTTGTAAGGAATTGATGGTTTCAACATGATACCTCCACTCTCGGGCAGGGCCCTTTTCAAAAGGAGGGGACAAAAAAAAAAATTGCAAAAAGAAAAACAAAAATTAAAATAAATTGAAAGTAAACCCACCCTGTCTCTTGCCTAACGCAATTCCCTCAGGTATGCTCAGACGCCTGACTTAAATAGAGGAAGATTGAATATTGCAGGAGTAGAAGAAGGCAAGGAGTTCCATAAAACAAATTGTGGCTGGAAGAAGGAGGTACCACAACATGGTGCAGTCTCCAATGTTCACACAATTTTCATGAGAGAACAGGCACCTCTGTGTTACGAGGGTGACGCAGTGGTGGAGAATGCGAGAGGTCAATTCTCTCGAGCACTGCCATTGTAACTACCTATGAAAAGAGATATGGCACCAACGTCACGACGCAGAAAGAGGGTCAAGGGAGGAAAGCATATGGTTGGTTTATAAACCTCTTAGCCTTAGCTTCAACTCTATCAAGGAGGGTGGAACCGGATCTTTTTTTTTTTTTTAAATGTGGAATTTATAGTATTCCAAACAGGGGCGAATAAGATATATCTTTCGTGAATTGTGATGATAAGATTGAAAACTTATCAGGCACCAACACCACCCTGCAGCTATGCACGAGATTTATTTATTTTTATAAATATGTAAATATATATATATATATAATATATATGTAATAACTAATATATATATATAATAATAATATAATAACATATATATACTCTTTATATATATATTAATTTCTCTCTTATCTATATATATATATATATTATTGCTACTACTCTCATATCTGGGGGGTGCTCTGGTTTCACCCGGCTTTTGGATAGGGTCGAGTCAAAGGCCAAAAGCATAAACTGTTCTGTACTTTCTTGACCCTCTATCTTTGCTGCGTGCTGGTGCTTTACCTCTTTTCTTTAGGTACCAGCAGACAAGTGCTCGAGGGGAACTTTTCACTTGCTTTCCACCGCTTTACGACGCCCCTCATGGCACAAAGATTGTGTAATATCAAGCACATAGGTTTTATTGTTTGATATTATTATTGTTCAACTCCAGGTTAGTTCGCTACGGTGCTTCCTTCTTTCCTGCACCTCTGTTCTGTGGAATTCTCTTCATCTTCTGGCGACCTGCCTGTTTAATCTCCCTGTTTTAAAGCCAGCGTCCTGTGCTCATCTGCACCAGAGGCTGCTTTAGATGAATTTTTAGGCGATCAACACCCACTCCCGAATAAAGATATCTGCCGTGAGCCTTGCAGTGACAGCTATATATTATATATATATATATACCATATATATATATATATATATATATATACTCTATATATATATATATATATATATACTCTCATATATATATACTATATATATAGAGAGAGAGAGAGAAGAGAATCGGAATAAGTACTTTACGGCTGGTATCGGTATGGAATCGGCATCGGCTGAAAATTTGGAATCGTTTATCACTAACATATATATATATATATATATATATATATATACCTATATAATATATATATATATATATATATCTTATATATATATATATATATATATATATATATATATATATATATATTGCATACTTATATATATATATATATATATATATATATATATATACTATATACCTGTTTCTACCTCTCTTATATATATACGAAT
>JABUQX010106280.1:0-24950 GCA_015478945.1 Trachelipus rathkii | reverse complement strand
ATCTCTATCTTCATGCAGAATATCTATCCTTTGGCACTAAGTATATTCTATAAGATCCTGACTATCATTTTGAGCGCGAGATACATCATCTAATCTGTTGCTATCACACATATTCTGATACATTTAATCAGTAATCTTAATTTCCTTTTATCTAAACTTTTTATATTCATAAATAGATTTTGTTCTATGATAACAAATGTGCTTTCTTTTTTATTACTATGAGACATAACAATTTCTGTCTTTATTAAATTCATCTCAGATTTCATGAGCTATACGTCAGAGAGGGATGGGCATGCAGGTCTCTAGCCCTGTTATTGCTTTGGCCTTAACTTAGAATTTTACGTATACGGTCTCCTTCCTGTCCGGCGCGCGGTCTATATACCCGCATCCATTATATGGTATCCGGCTTTACGTGGATGGCATTCTCTGCATTTCCCACAATGACTCCCCATACAATCTTTTGCGTTCATGGATGCAAGTAACATGATTCCATCCCGCCAATTTTACATTCGAAACTCCCAACAATCATAAGATTCTCTTTAAGATCTACAATTATCAACATCAACAGAATAACTTACATTCAATATTTCTCAGAAAACCTACTTTTTGTGAATCAATAATTTATTATTATTAATGAAAATGTCATATAAATATTAAACACATCAGCTGAATTTCTTGTCTCTTTGTTAAAATAAAATATGTTAAGGATTATAATATTGAAATCATTAGCATTTTAAGTGAATGGTGTTTCCTGGATACGCTAATTTTATATATATAAACAACAACATAAAAGCAGAAACTTAACCATTTCTACAACTACTATCACACCTCATTATTGCACCCCCTAGCATTCACTAGGATTATCCCTTACTCACCTATTGCCTCTATAATGTTATACTCCATTACAAATCTTTTAAAACATTCATATTTCAATTGTTCCCAACAATTTTAATTGTTGATTGTTTTTTCTTTATTTTATTTGTATTTTGCCTTTTGATGAAGCACTTTGTGTAATCTATTTCGATAATTATAATGTTTTGTAGTCATTCTGGATAGCTGAGTCAACTGCGAAATCTCGCACAAGCTCCGTTGAGAATAAATTTTTTATGCCTTTGTGGCCCGTTTGTTGGTTATCTTATTCATCCTTGATATAATATATAGTATATATATACATAGTATATATATATATATATATATATTATATATATATAATATATATATATATTATATCATATTATATATATAATATACTATATATATATATATATATTATATAGTTATATAAATATATTATAGCTATATATATTATATACTATATATATATATAATATATATATATATATATATTATCATATATAATATATATATATATATTATAATAATAGATACTATATATAGTATATATAGTAGTATATAAGGGTTGCCTTTTACATATGCAATAATGTAGTATCAGGGCTTTTAGCCATCTTCACCCTTCCCGGAACCATCATAACACCTTGTGAGGTATTATTTTAAGTACGTGGGGTTTAGTTTATTTTTAGGCGCATTTATGAAAGAAAATAATTAGCCCGTTATTTATTTAAAGTGTACATCAAATGTATTCTTATGAAAGTGTTTTAGTTTAGGTTGAATCTAATTTGTACTCCCTGAAGTTTGGGGTGGTAAATGGATCTAGCATTGTCTAAGATGTATTGCGGTGAATAGGTTTTCATTCTACCTTTGGATGTATTGAGGGTGGGGTGATTTTGCGTGGCGAATGTTGAGATAGGTTTATAAAATTGTCTGTATATGAATTTATGTTGTTATGCTATGCGTACTTGTGTGAAACGGGGATGGTGTTAACTATCCTCGCTATTTTAAAAGAGTACGAATGAACGAATGTGGAATTTTTAGTCTTATTCGTTTAGTTTTGAAGACATGTTCCTAACACGGAGTGAGAGAAGGTTCATAGTTCCTGCCAGACCAAAAGAATTTATCTATTAAGTTAGTTAATTTATAAGATTGAGACTTACGGGAAATTTGAATTATTCATTACTGGGAGGGTATCTGTATTGCTTGTTCTTATTAATGGCAAATGAGACATTAACTGTCTGGAGATGGCGTCTTTTGGAGTTTATCTAAATTTTTCCTCTTTTACTGGCTGAAATGGTTGAATACCAAGTCGAGCGGTATAATTTATTATAAATAATAAGTGTTTATAAATTAATATCAAGATAGATTTTCATTAATAAAGTAAGTATAGATACCCGTTTGCTGTATCAATAACATTTTCGAAGTGGTGAGAGAAAGTCATGTGGAAAATAAGAAAAGCTCAGGATTATAAGTGCTTCAAGAGTTATATCATTGTATTGTTAAGAAGAATGAGAAGGAATATTGATAAATGGTGTTTATCTGTTTTAATTATTTAAGGTAACTTAAGACTTACATTCTAGTTAATGATAAACTAGTTTTCGAATGTGAGAGTGTTGTTAATGGTGGAATAGGTGAGTTCCATACGATGATTGCTTCATCGTCATTATTATTAATGGGGTTTGTAATTCGGGCATGGAAAAGATAGTGACTGGAAAAATTGAAGAGAAGAGGGAACAAAATAATTTCCAGAGTGATTTTTTCAAAGTTGATTAATATAATATTTTTTTTAATATAATATAATAATTATATATAATATTAATATATATTATTAATTATATAATAATTTTTAATATTAATTATGATAATTATAATAATTAATAATAATAATAATATAATAATATAAATTATATATAATAAATATAATATAACTATAATATAATATGATAATATTAATGATTGAGTACTCTACTACTTACTCATAATACTTGATATACTTCTTACACATCTTATATTATATTATATAATAAATTTTAATTAATATGCGAATCATCATCAAAATAAAAGTTTTTGCAAGAAGTAAGATAAGGTTTTGATATGATAAATATATTTAACACTGTTATATATAATACTATATCCTTTTAATTAAGAATCTAATATAATTCTAATATATATATATTATCTTTATTGATTTCTTTTCATTGATTTAGATTATTTGATCAAATCTTATATATTTATATATATATATAATTATTATATTTGTATATTATATTATTATTATATATCTATATATATATATCTATTATATTTCTATATATAATATTAGTATATTATATATATATATATTATTATATTTATATAATATATATATATATATATATTATATATATATATTTAATCTATTTATAATATATATACTATTTGTATATATGCAGGAGAGAGAGGAAGGAGGAGGAGGAGAGAGAGGGAGAGAGAGAGAGAAAGAGAGTTCTGTTATGTTAAAATAAACAAAAAAAACAAAAGCAAAATGAAATAAACAAAACCAAGTATGTTCGAGTTAAATTTTAATCTTAATTTCATCAGAAATTGGGGGGGGGGGGAAAAAACATTTACATTTTTTTTTAAAATTTTTTTTTTTTTTTCATTTTTTTTCAACTTTATTTTAAATCATGGGGATGTTTAAATTGTCCCCAACTAAAATAAAGGACACGGGAAATTGGCGCTTTTCGAATGTCCCGAGATTATTTCGAGTTAAGCACTAGTTGAGTTTCAGTCAAGATTAAATAAATTAAATTGAGTCTTCAATCCCAGAAAGGGAATTACATTAGATTTGCGTTATGTTAATTAGAAAGAATACCTCCTGCCCAACGTTCAGTGGTTTAATCAAATTACAGGTATATCTGATATCAATTTATAATGAATCTATGAATAAATTGAATGAATGGGCGCGACTTTAACTTTTTGTTTAACTTAGATGTTCTGTAATCATTACATCGATTACTGTCTTGATTATGAATAAAATGTACACTACCCAGTAAATATTTAAGATGTTATTGTTAGATTTTATGCTAGATAAATATCATACATTATCCCCCCCCCCCCCTTTATAACGAATATAATGTAAGGGTATATAATTAGTAGATTATTGTTAGATAAATTTTAATCTGATAACATGTCTCATTTTTCTGAGTGGTTATGCAACTTTGAAATCCCTGGAAAGAGAGCATAAATGTACTTGTGTGTGTGTGAGTGAGTGTGTGTTGGTGTGTGTGTGTGCATGTGTGCGCGTGTGTGTGTGTGTGTGTTAGTGTGTGTTAGTGTGTGTGTGTAGTTTGTGTGTGTGTGTGTGTGTGTGGTGGTGTGAGAGAGGAGAGAGAGAGAAGGGGAGAGGAGAGAGAGGGGAGAGAGAGAGAGAGGAGAAGAGGAGGAAGAGATAGAGTAAAAAGTGGATTTGCAAAGGTTTGAGATAGAGTAAAAAGTGAATTTGCAAATTCGCAGTGCTGTTTTCCATTATTATTATGATAGTCGAGTTTTTCATTTCTATCTTAAAAACTTTATTGCATCAACAACTCTCAAGCTTTTATTTATTATATTATCTATATATATATATATATATATATATTTATATATATATAGTACTATATACTATATATATATACTGTATTTATATATTATATTATAGATAATTAATATATATATATATATATTATCTTATTAATATATATATATATATATAATTTTATATATAATTTATATATTAATATATTTTAATATTTATATTATATTATATATATATATATATATATTTATATATATATATATTATATATATATATAGTATATATATATATTCTTATTATATATATTATATATAAAATATATACATATATATTCATATTATTATATATATTTAATTATTAGATTATATTTATATTATTTATATTATATTATATTTATTTATATATTTATATATTTATATAGATATATATATTTATATATATTATATAGTATATACTATATATATTAATTTAGATATATATTTATACTATATATTTATATTATACCACATAGCAATTTATTGCTCAGTGTTCTATGGTCTGTCTCCCACATCGGGATATTTTGTTATTTTGAGAATTGCTTAGTCTTCCAAGATTTTCCAAATGGATTGGCTGTGGATGTCTCTAAGTGATAAGAAACTACAAAGAACTTTTGTTATTTTTGAAATTCTATAATATTTTGGTATTCTCTTAACAGTTGTGGATCAGTGTAAGTTTATTATAATTGATAGTCGATCTAATGACCAAGATTGACATATATATCTTTATATATTATATTATATATTATATATATTATATATATTATATATACTATATATTATTTTATATATATTATCTAAATATATATAATAATATAATTATATAGTAATTTATTATTATATATTCTATATATATCTATTTTATTATTTTCTTATATTATATATCTATATATATATATTATATATATTATAATTATATATATACTTTATATTACTATATTTATATATTTATTTTATTATATATATATATCTTATTTATATATTATATATATTATACTAATATATATTATTATATTGTTTTAAATATATATATTTAATCTATATTATATATCTTAATGTAAATATATATATTTATCTTCATAGAATAATAAATAGTATGTTATATTACCCTTTTAACATATTCTTATTACTATATATATTATACTATACTATTATTATTTCTTATAATATTATTATATATTTATATTATTATTATATTATTATATATATTATATTATATTATTATATTGTTCACAAAATTAGATTTCATATATTGTATTATACAATATTATTATGTGAAATGGTTAAAACTTTTTATTCTTGTAATAAATAATTCGTTATTAGAATAAACAAAATTATCTGCAATCTGTATTCGCCTGCGAGTGGACTTCTCTAAGGGTTGATTATGGATTGCTCAATGTGATAAGCATTTACAAAGACGTTCTTAGTTTGAAATTTCTTTGGTAACTTCTTTTCAAACAGATGTGTCGTAGATTGTTGAATATTATGTGATTGAAAAGCTTGGCCAATTGCTATAGTATATATTATATAATTTTATTATATATATTATTATATTATTTATATATATTATTATATATATTTATATTATTATATATCTGGGATACTAATATACAGTATATATTATTATTATATATATATTTATATTATTTATATTATTAATAATATATATATATATATAATATATTAATCATTATAATCTATTAATATATTTATGTATTATATATAAGTATATATTATTTAGTTTATATATCTATATTTTTAATATATATTCTTATATATATATATATTATGATATATATTAATACTTATAATTTATTAATTATATCTCTATATATATATATATTTTATATAATATATATATATTATATATATCTTATATAATATATTATATATATAACTTTATATTATATTATATTTATATATTTATATTTTATTATATATTATCTATAATTATTATCAGACTGGGCGTTCGCCCAAGTGCGCCGATGCGGCCTATGCGACTTATGGGCTTCAATTGTAGGCAAGGCTAGCCAACAATTTAAAGGCGACTAGCAAAGGCGCACAGCCATTCTTGCGCTCATGCGCGCCTATGCACAGAACAAGCCCTTTTTTTCTTTTTTTTTACCCTTAAGTTAGAATTAGAGTGGCAATTTGTTCATTCTAAACACCGTGTAACTATATATTATTTTATATTATATTACTTTATATTATATATTATATTTTAGTTATAATTATATATATTATAATATTATATTATATATATATATTTATATTTTATAACTGGTTCATTTCTTAACTACATAATTGCAACTATGCTCTGAAGATTTCAACTTCTGCGCGCTCGAGCTGAACTCTGGGGGAACACATGGATCACCGAATGGACGAGGAAAGGAACACAACCCAACAAAACATGCGAATATTGTTCGCTGTTTTAATGACAAAATTATATGTGTTTTTCTTCTTAAAAAGCATGCTTTTATTATTTCGCATGTTTACTTTCAAATAAATTAGTACTCCAGCGGCAAAAAGTCCGTAGGCAAAACGGCGCATTAGGCGTAGGCGCGTTATGTGACCAAAATATAGGCCGGCAATAGGCGCTAGCGCACTAGGTCCGGCGGCTAGGCGCATGGCCAGCGCACTCCCAACTTTAGCCGCGCCAGCTCTGTATTAGATTTTATATTATATATAATATATACTAATATGATTATATATATATATATATCTTATTATATATATATATTTTATATATTATATTTATATTATTTATTATATTATTATTCTATATTATGTTTGTTCTATTATATTATTAAATATATATATTATATATATATTATTATTATATTTTATCATATATTATTATATATAATGATTATAATATATAATATTCATATATATAATATATTATCTATATATATTATATATATATATTTAATTATAATCAAAAATTTCTATATATATATATTATTATGCGCGAAAAGGAAAACAATTTTTATTAATTGTTAATTTAAAATAATTAAAATTATTATAATATTGAAAATATTACGTCTAAATATCATGTTACGCCTGGCAATTTGGACGTTTCTGCGCAAACTCTTCCTTCTGCAAAATTAAATTGAAAAATAAATTCATAGCCCTTTTCAGGAACTACCAGTACATTTTAAATACCTTCTTTTAAACGATATTTAATAATTCCTAAATACTATTTTCTATTATATTCTTATGTGCTTGAAGCAGGCTCGGAGGATGTACATTTTTGTTTTCCCCTGTGATATCTGGATCTATTTCTTAAAATAACAATATTCATTTTTATCATTTCAATTCATCCCTCTATCAAACTTATGTAGCGTTTTTTTCATAAGTTTTTACGTGTTAAAGGTTGTTATGATCATTTTATTAATTACTTTTTTAGACTGTATATATTAGTGAATTAACATAACGATCAAATTGAGTTATTTTTGTTATTTTAATTATTTCCTTATGTGTTTATTCAAAGAAGCGGCTGTTAGAGTTGCCATTATTTATTTTCTTATGGACACTGTTATTTATTTTAATCTAGATATTTTGTATACTGTTTATTATTATTATTTATACTTATATTTATATTATATCTTATATATTATATATTATATATCTATATTTTATTATATATATATTTATATTATTATAATTAATATATTTATATATATATATATATATATTACCGACTCATGCTTCTCTCTCTCTCTCTTCTCCCTTTCTTTTTTAAAAATACATATTTGTAACATATCTATTATATTTTTTTATATATATATATATTATTATATATATATATATATTTATAATTATATATTATTTATATATATATTTACTTATATCTTATTTTAGTATATAATATATATATTATATTATTTTATTTTAATATATAATATATATATATTTACCCGTTATTAGTGATATCGGTATCGGCCTTCGAGATGTACAAACATTCACATTCGTTGATCAATATTATTTATTATATATATATTAATAAATTATTTTATATTAATATTATTATATATATATATATTATTCCACTATCCATAGATGTATCATAGAGGACAGCGATACAATATGATTGTTGATTTCTTTGAAGTGAGATCCCACTTCGTTTACTTTAACGAGGAACGACCAGATGACTTGAATATGAGCGGGAGCGGGGGGTAGATGTTCCAAAGATCCGTAAGATTATTCTATCCAACCCCGAATGAGTGTGAAATGTTTTTTACTACTTGAAACATCTGTGCTCCCTTTACGATGCTTCTGTATTCCGGCCCTTTTCGGGATATTTTGATATTGGGTCCCTGCAATGTGGGAATTGTTTGATATGTCACCATCTTCTCACCTTTTGATACCTCGAACTACATAAAAAAGAACAAAAGAAAAAAGAATATTTAAATATGTAATTTCTGTTATCTGTCTGTTGTATTTTGTTGTTATTTTCCCCGACGTTTAGAAGAGTTGGCGATGTCCTATGTCAACACACCCTTGCGCCTTAATCATTTCCCCCTGATGGAATATTCCCTGAACATTCTTATTCAGGGGTGTTACGACTTTCTAAAGGTAGTATAATCGAATTCTTTTATTTCTTGTATTTTGTACTAGATTTTACGGTCTTCAGACTTCTCAATTTCCTCGGATGTCCAAGGATTCTGTAATACAATGGCGGACATTCATGTTCATGTCCATTATAGACATATGACATGAGAATGTGAAAGGAACTTCTCATATTCTTGGAGGATGTCCAGGAACATTCTGGTATTTAAATGGACAGTCTATTTCTTTAAATTCTTGGCTGTATAATTCACGGATCTCCAAGACTTCACAATATTCACGTCCAAGTATTCTCAGTATATAAAGTCGACATTTCAGGTCATGTAGATTCTCGGATAATTGAACATTTGTATGTGCAGGCTTACTATTTCCGCGAGATGTTTTAAGATATTTAGTTATTTGTTTGTTATTATTTATTACTATTATATTATTATATATATTAATATATATATATATATTATTATTAATTATAATTATTATTATCTATATATACATCTTTATATTATATTTTTTTTTCTATTAATTATATATATATAATTTTTTATTATTTTATTATTATTATATATTATATATTATATTATATATATAAATATATTATATATTTTATATATTATATATTTTAATTATTTTTATATATTTTATTATTATTATATATTATTATTATTAATAAATATATTTTTTGCGCGGCGGTTCGAGACGTGGTTTTGTATCTTTTTGTGTTGTTTTCAGTACTTCTTAACTGTACTTTCCCCTGTCATTGATCAATTTCCCTGGGTAATGATTTTGCTCCATAATTTATTTATGTTATTATTATTATTTTATTTTATTATTTCTTATTATATTTTTTATTATTTTTTTTTTTTTTTATTTTTTTTTTTTTTTTTTTTATTTTTATTTTTTTTCTTTATTTTTTATTATATTTTTATTCCATAATTACTAAAACACTATCACTCTTATCTATTTATTTTAAATATAACAATACAGTTATCTGCTTCTATTATCTATTGATTATATCTTATTTACGTAATTCCAGTATTTCTTTTATTATATTATTATTTTATTTTTTTTTTTATTATATTATTTTTTTATTTTATTAGTATTTTATTATTATTTCTTATTTCTATATTATTTAAATCATTCTATATAGCTCTCATATCCTATCTCATCACTTACATTCTTGTCTTCTCTTGATCATTTCACAGTATTCGATTTATGCCTGCAGTTTGAGCATCTATTCGATTTATCTGCAACTTCATTACTCTCACCCTCACCATATCTTGTTTCTTACTGTCTAGGTTCATAAGAATAGCGCTACACATTCTTCCTATTGTCTTATTCCTCCATTACTCTCAATTTTAAGTCGTTCTTTTCTTTCCTCTCTACTCGCTTTCATTGACCACACTTCTGCTTTCATCTTCAGGCCATTGCCTTATTATTACCGTTGTCTGTTTGCTGGTTATTACCGAAGATATCTCTGCGTATGTGTCTGCTATGTCGTCGCAATTGCATCCTTATGGGATCGTTTATTTCTACATACCCTACAATTTATTCTCTTGCCAGGATTTATGTTGTCCTGTTAGCAAGAAGTTTTGCGTGTCTTCTCTCTCTTTTCATAGCACTCTACATTTTTCGGCCCCGTATATCATTTAAACTTCTAATCAGTACTATGAATATGTAGAGCGATTACATGACTGCGTTTTAGATTTTAAATTTTAACTGCTGTTATGACATGTTCCTTCATTCCACTTACTTCTCACTTGCTTAGCAATTGGGAATATTCTTTTGCTTTGTGTTGAAGCACAGTGACTTATGTTCAATCCTATTCAGACTAAGTCAAGAACGCTTTAGTCGATTATGGTCCAAAATAGTCTTGATCTCTTTGATTGTAGAAATATTCAGATTGATTTACTTGGCTACTCTATACTTTTCATATTTGACTGATGTTGTATGGTTACATGACATTAATTCTCCATTGCAGTGAGTTCAGTAGCAGGCAATCCTTACTGCTTGATTATGTGACTTTACTGGCATCAGCCGTCTTCTGGTTGTCAGTGCCCGAGTATTTTTGTTCTTTTGTATGTAAGAACATAGAACTTCAATGTCCGATTATTCACATCTCACGAAACGTTTGAACTCAGATGGTACAAGGATGTGCTGAGTTGCTATTTCCATGCACCTTTTGCGTTCTTCAGCATGTATTGCAGCGCAGCGTCTTATTCTGGTCCTAATCTTGATATGCTATTTGCGCATGCTGAAGAGTATACCATCTTCGAATTGTGCTCTCGACCGGTACCTACATGGGCTGGATAGTAGTAGATTATAAAAAAATGCGGGATTTCGTTTGAAAGTTTACTTCTCACAAGTTTTCGAAGTGGAATCTACCATGGTCGGTCTCTTATTTCACCTTCGTACACTCTTTACATGCAACTTTTATTTGCAAATCCTTTACTAATCTACCGCAGCATAAATCTTACTGATGATCATATCTCAGAATCATAAGCACGATATATAATAGTAATATCTTATTTCATAAAATATTAGCACAATATAGCATATTGTATATTATACCATATACATATTCGTTTGGTCCTGTGGTTTGAGATGGATATATTAAAAGAATGAACGTATATTATTTTTGTCCTTTTATAGGAGTGTTAATTATTTGGTATTTAAAGGGAGGGTTTGGATCCATTTTATACAGTTGTTTTATGTAGATATTTATGGGATTGGGAGGAATTATAGATGGGCGATAATATGATGAGAATTAAGTGCTTGAAAAGTTTAAGGCTAAATCTCATGTAATGTTGAAGTATGTGAAAATATGAGAAGTGTTCCTGTTAGTTGAAGAGGATATTATGTGATAAGTATAGGTTGCACTGGCGTGTGGAAAGAAGGGTGTAAAGAGTTTTTCATTAAAAGGCGTGTTGACTGTACATAAAGAATGATGAGTTTAAAGAAAGGTGTTTGATTATATAGAGAAAAAGAAGAATAATGTTTGCAAAGTAGGAGAAATAGGTAATGAGTTGATGAGAGTGAATGGGGACTACAATGCGATAGGAAAACTTTTAGGATATAAGAAAGACAGGGTTGAGAATAAATAGGATGTGTTTAGTAATGATGATGATGTGAGAGTTGAGGGAAAACTTAAATATCCAGGTAGATGGAAGTAACATAAAGATATTAATTCGGGTCTACAATTTTTTGATGTAGAAGGCTTTTGGGGATATGGTGGTGAGACGGAATGTAAATCTGACGGTGATGATACTTGTGAAATGTCAAGTGAAAACGAGGATGGTATTGAATGTTTTGAGTTATATAAGGAAAGGTGATAAGGACTCCTGAACTTAAGGGAATTGTCTTATTTGAGTTGTACCTGAGATATTTATAGCTAGTAATTTTGTAGGTTAAAGCGCTTATGTTAACACCGTTCACCTGTATCTCGGAGAGGTTTAAATAAGTTGTGTAACGAGCAGATGTATTTATTTGGACCGATTGTTGAGATCTTGGACTGACTTGGTGTAAGCTCTAGACTTAAAAATGTGCCTTAGATGACTATTTACTGTATTAGTATCGATAACTGCATATAGGAGAGACAGTAAGAATGAAAAGCTTGGACAAAAACATTGTTTAAAAATATTAGCCAGTTTATAAGCATGAAAAATTACGTGTTCTTGTGTCGTGTTCTAGAGCCGTAGATATTTCTTTGGCATCACACGACATGTACTTTATTTATCCTTCCGTTATGAAGATATATTTTTGTTCTAGATAATGGTTGTCGGGCTACATATATTGCTGATAGTGTCGTAATAAATACTTAAAATGCTAATCTATTGTTAGCTTGGTGTATGGATTAAATGGATACTATTGTGTATTTGAAGAGTAATTGAGATGATTTTTTCATTGAATACATATTTTCAAATTTACATATTTTACCGGATATGGAGTAACAATATATCTCAATGTTTTTACCTTCCTATTACTCTACCGTCTCACAAATTCCTGTTACACCGTGGTGAAGCTGGAACCAATCCTATACTCGATAAACCAGTAAAATTTTATCCTATATACGTAGACCTAACGCGTTGAAAAGCATAGAGGCGCTTAGCCTTAGATTGCTGTGCACCTATGTGCCTTAGGAGCCACAACTAACAGTTTGTGGAGTACCCAATATAGATCCAGTATTTGTTTAATTGAGATTTTATTATAGAGTATTGGTATTTTTAGTTGGAGTATCTGAATAATATAGAAGATTGTGAGATTTCAAATCGTTCATTGCACGAAGGAGAGGATATCAGAAAAAAACCTCCAATGTTATATAGGAACGTTCACATGGGAAATATAATATAGTTCAAAATAGAAAAAAACCCTTGTTTGATGTGATCTTCTTTCCTTTATTTCGACAGAGAGGTTGCTGGGCTTAGTATTATATTATTAATGAGGTGAGGGTTTTGTAATAAGTTAATATGTTATATAATTATTTAGATAATATTTTGGTAATGCTGTGAGTGAGAGATTCGACGTTAGTGAGAAGGCATGGTTCTATTTTGTATAAATAATTAGGCTTAATTATGAATTTAATATATTATTAGTATACGATATTATTATTAGTTGAAATAGATAACCGGATGATGCCCCAAGTTGTAGGAAAGTGGGAATGTAGTATTATAGAATGGTTTAGTAGAATATTACATAATATTTGAATTTGAGTTAAATTTGGTTAACTGTTAAATAGAGGAATGTTTGTTAAGAATTTTTAAAGTAACTTGAATAATGATATTTGGACATCTTGGTCAGCGCTTTTGCCGGCGAATTTGTTATACGATGTTAGTTAGGTGTGAGGGCTTGATTGCTGAGAAAACATTCGAAAGACCCGCAATCATATATGTAGAGATCCGCCATGAATATCAATGTTGTCTACAAACTTCAAAACCGGCCCAAAAAGTAAACCGTTATATTGAATAAGTGATAAGTGTTAGTTTTTGGCTAATAAGGCCCCCCGAGAGCCCGTATTAGTATATCATATATCACCAGGTAATATAGTTTTGTGATAATGTTTTTATGTGATTATAATATGTTTTTTGTGGGTATAGGGTTATTGATTTTTAGCCTGCCTTGCTTCACAGGGTACCTACCTACACCTGACGGCTATATATTATTAGAGATGTATCGAGCCGCAATTAGCCTCAATTAAGTTTAATTAAACCCGGGTCGTGCGCAGTGTTCTATCAGCATGCCGTGTGGGGGATATTTTGATGGGATAGTGCCGGATATTTAAGTTTTTGTCACATGCCGCTCGAAGTGTACGGTTGGAGATGGGCACTGTTTTTTCTCATCGACTTGTTTTCGTTTATTTATATATATATATATATATATATATATAATATATATATAATGATTGTTCTATAATTTAGTATGGTATTAGTATATATAGTATTATATTTTATATATTATTATTATATATTTAATTAATATTTATCCTTTATTATTATAGATTTATATATATATATTATAATTATAATTCTAATATTGATGATAGAAGAGATAGAGAGAGAGAGAAAGATAGTCAAGGGAAGAGTAGATGATGATGATATAGATGATATTGATGTTACCAGTAAATAATTAATATATATATTTCGATATGAGATTTAGAGGAGATATTAATATCGGTATTTACTAGAGAGATTTAACGACTTGATAATACTTAATTCTATAATATTGAGAGAGAGAGAAGAGAAGTGCCTTTATCTGAAATCGAATGATTAATTAGACTCCCATTGATTCAATTTATGGGATGATTAAGAGTACTCCATTAAATGTTAACTATATCTACATTTAACTGTGCACCAATATAAGTCTTCGATGTCCCTTTCTTTGGGCCCACATGTCCATACTATTCGTGTCACCATAAGAAGTAGGCTCTTCCGTAATTTACACATATATATAGTTACTATTAAATAAAATAATTAAAACCCACTATATATTAATATAAAATAATCAATAAAAATACACTCTGTATATATTTTCCATACTTTATATTCGTATGTGGAGGTGCAGACTGAAGGTCACTTCTAAACATATATTTGTTTACTGCGTTGTTCGTAGGAGTGCTACTAATTATTGGACTGCGGAGTTGTCATTTGTTGACTTACTGCTACTATTACTATGTTTAATACCATAGTGAAATATAATCTTGTATTGACTTTGTCTTGATGACCATGCTTATTTCAGTTGATTTATATGGCCGTATAGTCGACCTGTATCTTCTACTTGCTGGGGTAATTATTGTATGTATTTTATAAATCGTCTGTGGTACAGTGAAAATATTTAAGGAGAAGCTAAAAAATGGCAGAGTAAAAGAGAGGTTAAAGATGAGGTTTTCTGGAAGAATGGATTCAAGAAAGATATACGACTAAAATATTTAAATTTGCTTGCTCGGACTGAAACAAATGATTGAAAAGAATCTATAATTAGGTCTATACAGATTCGTTATATTGATTTGTTGAAAATGTATTTAGTTGTTGTTCACTGGATAGTGGATTGTCGTAATTATTGATTACTGAGGGGGAAAGAAAGGAGTTTCAATTTCTAGTCTAGTTAGTGATTTATCCTGTGCATAGAGTCAAATCGATATTGTATATTTTTGTTTGCTTATGTATAAAGTATCTTGAAATTCTTAATGGTTAATTATTTTAAGTTGAGAATGTAAGTTAGTGATTTTGATAGTTATGTATTCAATATAGAATTTATATTAGAGTGATGGTTACAGGAGTAGTGTAGACTTTATTGCTTGGTCATAATTTGATGATGTTTTGGCTAAGTATATTATTACTATATAATAGTTTGAGAATTGTTAGTTAGGGACTTCTATGTTAAATATTTTTAAATTGTAAATTTGATTGGTGCAACTTTTAAAATTTGTTGGGATAGTGATATTGTAATCACCAAAATATGCAGGTTTTGGGGTTATGGTAATAAGGCCATGTAGCAACTGCCATATTTTTGGGAGTTGCTTGAGAAAAGAAGAAGTAAATTAATTTATAAGTAGGTGAAATATGAATTTATGTGTGCGAATTAAAGAGATATATTGTAGTTAAGAAATTATATATTCTTCTAGGTGCAACAGAATTATATTATATATTAATATAATAATCGTGATGTTGGGGTAGCAGTAGATTGAGTATATCTCGAAGTGCAAATAAAATTTAATTGAATATATGTTTAGTTAGTTGTGAAGTAAGGGATTTAGTTTTATAGAATAATATATTCTTATATATTATTATATATACTCTTTTTATATTATTATATATCATATTATATCATAATAATAATTTAACTATATATTATTATTATATATTATTTTATCGTTTATTGTGAAAATACGATTATATCTCATAGTGAAAAGGTGGTTCGGTAAAGATTTTTTAATATATCAGTAAATTATTAATGTTGTTTTATGTTAATAGTATTTAAGTTCAAATAGTAGTTACAAATGGTATATTGGTGAGATGGAAAGTATGATATAAGGAAGGACAATAGTGAGCGCCAATTAAAGATCAAAGATATTAATTTAGATGTTAAATGAAGTAAACAATTTATTTATAGCTAAAATATATGAGAGAATACTTGTAATATATTTATAAATCATGAATAATTGTAAATGGTAAACAAGATGGAGATACTGTAGACAAATCTAGTGAGGTCCAAATGATGGCGTTATAACCTCTTAGTATTAGTCAGTGCAAAGAGAAATGTATTGTGGATGTGCCAAATAATATATGGATAGTAATTAATGTCGAATATAAGTGAGTGCCGTAATCCGCGAATAAATATGAAATAGTGATAAGATTCACTCATGCTTTTTGTTGTCACCCCATATGTTAATAATAGAAGCAGTTGGATATTGTATGCTAAATAACGTTAATAGGTTTGTGTTTTAGGTATGAGCAATATAATTTACCTTATTATATGAATATTCTAAAGTTGTCGATAAATTCGTTTATGGCTATATAAAACTGAATAAATTATAAAACGCTCTATTTGTGAGCGGACCGTATTTTAATGTGTAACTGTCTAGCTAAAGGCAGGATATAGGAGAGCTACTTCTGGAAGGTATGTCACAAGATGAGAATGTTTATTATATTGAAGAGGCCAGATTTTATAATTTTTAAAAAAATTGATTATCCCGAAATAACTTTTCAGTCACATGGGATATTTTATCTAACGCGAATGTATGGCAAGTAGCATTTGAAACCCAGTGAATTTACTGTATTAAATATGTGAGTAATAAAATGAGGAAGAATGATTGTAAATCACTTCGATAAATCTACATAACATTGGCGTAATAAAGCGAGTGACGATGACAAGTCGAAATGACTGTGGCTTTTGGAGAGTTCTCTTACAGATAACATAATTAAATCTCCGTATTTGCTGGACTAAATGTAAATTAGTTTTAAATCTTAGACGAGGGATGGCTTGAATAATTCCCGGTCGCTTTAAGTTCTCTTTTTTCGGTAATAGAGTAGAGAATAATACTTTGATAATTGAGTCTTCGATTTTCTGAGTTCTTTTTCATCTTATGATGTAAATGTTGAATGTGTCTATGAATTGGCTATGTATTGGTATAAGAGGATATAAAGTTTCCGATGGTCTTAGAGTGCAGTTCGGGAAACCGCGAAATATCATGTATAGTAAAGTGACAGCGTGATATATAAATGACCCTGAATAGGGTTGTATTATGTTCCACAAAGTAAGGGAGTCTTTGAGTACTAGATGACTGATTGTAAGAAGATAATTATGAATTTGTTCGCTCTTTTCCTTATTGCCCTGATAGTGATTATTAGTTGTCCGGAATTTTTGTTCTCGATAAAGGCGTGCTCACTATTTCCGTTGATCTCTCTAATCCGGCGACTGTCTTTTTTATTACATAAATATTTTTTGTGTTTTAAGAAACTGATCAATTTTCACAGTCACATCCTCTTTTCTTAACCGATTAATTTATCGATATGATATTCAAATAATCCATGATGAAAGAATGAACTGTGATTAAAATGATTCGAGAAGTATATGATTAGTGAACTATTTGTATGTTTATTTTAGTAGCGACTTGTCAATTATGCGGTCCATAGAAATCATCTTATTTATTTATCAATCTCTGTTTATTGTTGATTATATGGGAAGTGGTAATTGTAGAGTTATAATAATAGACACTGAGCAAATTATAATGCATCTCGCATGTAAATGTTTTTGTACTACATTTATTGAACGATGAAGTGAAATGTTGATTTCATGAAATTAAATTAAATATATGATTTAGTGGAGTGAGTAATTTTATTTTATAGAGCAACCGAGATCGTTTTATTTAGTGTTCCTTAGACTACTATTATATCTAGTTATGTGTGGAAATGGTTAACTTGAATGATAAAAAAGTGGATTTTTCAGCGTTTATAGTAAAAGGTAAGCGATATGTGAAGTGGATACTGTTTTAGTAATGTATTTGATAGAAAAATGGAAAGAGAGATGGCAAAAGAAGGTACGCTTGCTTGTGACGCCGAATGGATAAAGTATGGTTGCGTCGATTCATCTTTACTTCTACTAACTTATTCTTTGTACTCATGCATGTTGCACATTCTTGATAGGCATTGATTCAGGAAGGATAATTAAGATATATTTAATATTTATATAATTAATTAAATATATAAGTACTAATTATTATATAATTTTATTATTATATATTATATATGAATCTATATTATTAATAATAGAATAAATATAATTAATATACTAATTTATATTTATATATATATATATATTATAATAATAATTTTATATATATATTATTGCTCTGTAAGATTACTAAAAAGCACTTTATAATTAATCGTATATCAAATATCTTTTGTATGAGATTAAATAATGTGTTGTGTCTTCGTTATGTTTGAATTCCCTTGTCATGTAAACATTTGTGAATAAGTCTTAAATTTATACATCTGAAGAGGTGTCACAGACACTAGTATTTTGAAAATAGCAGAAGGAATAGATATATCAACGATGATGAGAGAGCATTATATAAGAAATGAAAAATAATAATATATAATAATAGAAATAATTAAGTCGTGTTTTATGTTTGTATCTCATCTATAATAATGATTTTGAATTCTAATTGATGTCCCACTACTGCTGCGAGCCAAAGATGAATTTGAGCCTCTGCTTCTTTCCCCGACTCCAGTCCCTTCTGTCTAAAGACAGGCCAACTCTAGATATACAAGTGTGTTCTGTGTACGGGCTCGGCTCCTGTGGGGCTGTAGTCGTGTGGCGGTCTGATCATCCCATAAGAGTTAAATTGGAGCCCCCTCCCACTTGGAATGTGCTGCGCCTCTCTGCTAACTCAATATAATTATTCGAGAGTTTAGGAACAACCTTAGTAACAAGTGAAATTGTGAGGTTAACCTTATTTTTAACTAAGCGTACATTCATGAGGTTTATGTTATTGTCCGCCTCTTACACAGGCTGACAGGATCTTTAGGTCAACACATGCAAGTGGCGTACAGCTACATTAATATTTATCTTAATTCAATCCTATTGTTAATTACATCTACTTATTTAATTATGGTAATTCTGGTAGCTGTTAATAGTATAAGTAAATGCACTAATTCCTATAAGACAGGTTGTGAGGAAAAGGTTAATTATTTAATATTTTCATATTCTTATCAACTCCCACTTCTGAGATTTTATGTAGATACATTCTATAGCATAATATAAATATGTATATAGACCAAAACTCTTATGAGTTTAGATAGTACATAGTGTAAAATTTTATAAATTAATTAGCTTTATATAATCAAATCATTATTTTAAATAAGTTAAAATACTAATGTAATTTACCTAATAATATTTTATAAAACAATGTCCTGTATTGTGTCATTTTTATTTTTTATTAATGTAATATACTATAATTTCGGTTTTTATTCTTGCTCGTTTTCTCTTGATGATTGATCTCTATTTTAAGCCAGCTCTTTAAGATATTGATTTCAAAACATACACGCTGAGATCTATTTTCTCCTCTTTTTGTTTCGTGTCCTCTTAAATTAGCTTTCTTTCTCATATATTTGCTTTGGTTTCATATATCTCTATATATAATTATAAATCATGATTTGACAGCATTGACAATTTTTAAGTTTTATATATCTTAATTTTTTACTAAAATTAAATAATTCGACAGAATGGTATTGTTTAAATTTGTATATTTATTACTTTGTCACGCTATTTTATTTCTCGATGATCATTACTATTGCTGTGTGTGTTGTACTTGTTACTTCTATCTATTATTTTTTATATTTAATGTATGTCCATATGTATATTCTGATCTATGTCTTCTTCTCAGTATTGAGCTTCGTATGATATCTATGACTAAATTTAATTATTTAATATTTTTGTAATACCTGATGCTCATGATTTTTTTTACAGAAAATATTTATGTATCAATATTCAGGACTTTTCCCTTTTTTTCTTTCTGAAGATGCGTTGTCGGCCCTAGACATATTGTCATATCTTGCCTGGGAACATTAGTATTTGGGATTGAATTTAATTTAGGAGTTAATTTGGATATAATATAATTACAGTATATGCAGAATCATTTCTTTAATTAATATGTTTCTTGTAAAAAGTGGAGTGGGAAAATTTAAAACACTGACAGTGCGTGATGAATAGTTCTTACTCACCCTTAAAAGCTTGTCTTCAGAAGACAACTTAAGAGCATGTGTGTAGATTTTGAAAGATCTTGCCCTATATAGTTTAATTCATACTCTCAATTGCTATCTGTTGTAGCAGGCGGTTGTCTGTGAGATGATTATCCTCCTCTCCATTTCTTCCTTTCTTTTTTCTATTTCTCTCTTTTGTTCAAGAAATACATTTCTCCCTTGGTATTTCTGCTTAAGCTTTTCACAGGTTATTCTATTTCTCTCTCCATTTCCTCTACTGGTTTTTCCTTATGCTTGATATCATCTCTAGACGTGACGTTAATAAGATGGTTCTACGATGTGAGTAGATTTAAGTTTTTGAATTAAACAAGAGATGAAAATTAAATTACATATCTGAGCTATATATGATAGTATTAAATCTTTTATTATACTTTTATTTCCGGATTTGAAAAAATTATGTCCTATCACTTTTTCTGATTAAACTATCTTTAAATATAAATTATCCCAAATAGTTTAAATTAGACTTTCATACATCTTTTGTCACGTTGTATTGCTCGCTTAAAATGGAGATGTCCAAAACAGTAGTATATATTTTCTGCTCTTCCGGCAAGTTTGTATATCGTTTATATCTACATGTATAAGCATAGAATATATTTTGCTTACCTGTTCAAAAAACGAATAGTGCGAGATCTAATAGGCGCTATCATGGGTTCGCATTTGTCATGCAGTTATTTGAATCCCATGTAAGAATCTATTCCAATTTTGTATTATTTCAACTGCTTACCTACGATTGCCTACGCGTGTGCATGCAGCCTGAGGACATAAGGCGACGCCTCTTCCTCATTTGCGCGCAGACCTACCTCTCAGGCGCACGCCGAGCCTGAGATCCCTCTTGAGTTGCATATAACACAGAGACTCTGCTCGATAACACTCATCAGTCCGGACCTATTGATAATGTAATTTATATGTTGTGTCGCGGACGTCCTATTTGACCTCTCCTATACTATCTTTTATGTCTCCGATTTATTACCGAATTATCTCTGATTCCGACTCTGTCAATTTCTAATAATCAAGTATGACGACTGCACTCCTACAAATTTCTGTAATAATAATTTCGAGAAAACTCGAGTAGATAATCGAAATTCATTTGTTGTCCAGATCAAGTAAAGCTATGGTGTCTCTCTTAGGTTGACTCTCACATAGTCTTTAGAACGCGATTAATGATACTTAACATATTTGTTCTCATATAAGCTACCAAGACGGCTCCATGAGTGCACACACACACTTAATAAAATAAATAAAATTATAATCCTTGGTATATTACTATTTCCTTATCATATGATATATTTCAGATACTACTGCCTATTCTTTCATA
The DNA here is from genome assembly GCA_015478945.1 of Trachelipus rathkii. Taxonomy (NCBI): domain Eukaryota; kingdom Metazoa; phylum Arthropoda; class Malacostraca; order Isopoda; family Trachelipodidae; genus Trachelipus; species Trachelipus rathkii. The sequence continues at coordinate 2,870 of JABUQX010106280.1, read as the reverse complement.
TACTTATAGTTATAATAATAAGTGAGTGATTATATAGATGTAATTTGAGACTATCAATAAATTGAGAAACGCTTGACCTACTATCTCCCCGATATGTTCATTTTGTGTATAGATCGCATAATTGAATACCACAGTTGGATATAATCATAATTTGTTACTTGTGATTTTAAATATTTTTTCATTTTTAATAGTACTAATTTTTTTTATAGTAATTCAATTACTATTTATATTATATATAATAATATTAATATATCATATATATTATATTTAATATATTATTTAATTTATATTTATTACTTAAATATTTATAAATATGATTATATATTATTCATTATAATATTATATATATATATATAGATGATGAAATATTATATAGTTTTTTTTTTTACTTATAATTTTTTCATAGTATCATTTCATAAATTAGATAAGGACCTCATATGTAGAGGAAGAAAATCTTTATGGCGGTTTATTTCTTTTTTTCTTTCATTGAGGAGTACGAACCATGGGATATCTACCAAGATATTGAGAACAGTTTAGGATTCTCTCTTTCAGGGTATATATCCTATTTGCCTCATTGTAGTGACTTTAAATGTACTATATAAACGGTATCCTAAACATTCAACACTTATTACACGTCTTGCGTTTCCCTCCCTGTTGTGTGTTCACCTTCACTTCGTAGAGATAGTATAATATTAAGTTACTCATGAGAGATTCTTACCCAACGTGAGTTAATATTAAGAGTTTTAGGGAGTCTATCATCGCTCCTGTGACAAGTAACCAGTGATTCTTCGCCTTATAGAAAGAATTTTTGCGTCATCAACGCTATGCCGTTCGGTGTTGACACCTTAGGAGCAGTAGAAATGTTGCGATGCTCAATGTTATGTTAAATGATATATGTTTTGAATATTAATTAATATTAATATGCAACATTTTTATGCTCCATCATTAGTGATTTTTTTCTCTGGGCGTTTATATGAACACTTAATTTTCCATATGATTCTGGGGGTAAGCGTTTAGTGGTCACCCACTAGATTATCGTCCCAGTGCACCGTGAGTTTCATGGTAGTGCTACACGTACTGTGCCTCCAGATTAACGCACGCTAAACGCTTAGATCGCTCATAGGCATGCGATTACGCTCTCAAAAGTAATGTGTAGCGGTTGAAGCGGAATACGACTATTGAGTCATTTTCTCTCTATTTTTATTTTTTTTTACTTCACATTTCAATTAAAATAACATTGTTTTTTAAAACCTTAACTAATGTGATCGTAATTAGCTATCGTTGTTTAGCGCAGCCACCCAGTGAGGGGCCCCCCTTCTCCAGTCCTTACTCATTCACTGGCTAATACGTCTCTACGTCTTTACTGCTCTTTAAGTTCCTAACTATTAGGTCGTGGTGATAAAAACGTTGTTTTTTACCGACCCTAAGCGACGTAAAGCCATTGCTGCAGCTTCTAACTGCGTGTTGGATACCCTCACTTTCATCAGTAGACCTACCTCTAAGGACGATTACACTTTCTTTACGTTCTTTTAATATTGCTCTTTACTTCATTTTCTGTAATTCTGCCATTTATATTTAAACCGTGGTTACGAGTCAATATGATTGAAATTATAAAAAAGTAAACGAAAGAAAAAAAAACTAGAAATATACTATATACTATTTATATTATATTAAATATATTATATTAATATTAGTTTTTTTTTATCTATCAATACTCTTTTTACCATGAAATGTAGACGATCAGCTATAGAATTAGGCGTACTTCTAGAGTATAGGTGTGCTACTATAATTAATTACTTACCCTACCTTAACTATCTCTTGCTGCAATACTCCCTCTATTTCGTAGGTGAGCTATTAATGATACTCAGATTTAACTATACATGATAAAGCAGTGTCTATATATATAAATCTAGTTGCTAAATGTGAGTCTCTCAAAGCTTCACTATATGAGAATGAGGGGCTATTAATTTCATGTTTAATATCATCATGCAAAATTAAGTACCGAAATAAGCCTGGTGACTCCTCAAATCACCTACAATCTCTTATATATTTATCATTGTTTAAACCTCACTATGTATACTGTATAAAACAGGCATTTGTATGCATTGAAGGGTTCCCCTCCTTCGTTTTAGCTTATATATAAAGTGAGTACTATACTATTTCTCATATTTCTTATATATTTATAGTATTAAAATGCTTTCCTTCGCCTTCTTATATATTAAAGCTTCTTATGTATGCTAGTCATACTTTCATTTTATCAGCAACAAGCAAATTCCTATGCTTCTTCACTCTTCCACTATAATAGTAACTACTATATGTAATCCTTATATATAAAACATAACTACTACTTTCAATGATAATAACTATATATGATATAAATAAGAAAGTTGTAAAGAAATTCAGAAAATTCTCTTTTCATTATATGTATTCCTCGTTATTCTACTGTGGAATACACTGCGAATAATATTGGTCTATACTCGTATGTTAGAGGACGTACTAGAGATTATGCTATTATAGAGTATGTTATTTAACCGTATATATTCGTTAGAGGATAGTGTGGTTGGCTGCATGGAAGATATTTCAAAGCAGAAGGGAATTAAATAGTAAAATGATGAGAAAATATATTTTAGCTTCATTATTATCACAATATGTTGACGCTAAAGTCATGTGAGATTTTATGAATGCATGAAGAAATTTAGGTCGCAAACTGGAATGAGTTGCAAGAACTACTCATTTAACATAATTCTTAGATCCGCTTAACGTATATCAGATGTATTACTTTTTTATATATAAGTATTAGCACGTTAGTTAGTAATACAATTTTAAGGATTTACTATACTTACTCTAACATTTAAATACCATATGATGTA
>JABUQX010106278.1:0-21802 GCA_015478945.1 Trachelipus rathkii | reverse complement strand
TTCTCTCTGCAGTGTGAAGGGAAATTGGAAAGTGAAGAGAATATCTTCTCTACGCATCTCTTACATCCTTATCAGGTAAATAAATAAGAGATACTTAATAATAATTTCCCATTTAATTTTCATAGGTTAGGAATAATTTTTAGTATATAAATTTCAGTATTAATTTCATATTATATAAATATATATAATAATATATATATTAAGGGAAGTAACATTCCGTAGTATAAGGGTCATCCGTATTTCTAGACCATTCTACAAATATTGGTGATCCTGGAATTGCTCCTCCTTACATATATATATATATATATATATATATATATATATATATATATATATATATATATATATATATATATATATATATATATATATATATATAATATATATATATATATATATATATATATATATATATATATATATATATATAGTATATATATATATAAGGGAGATATTGATCATGCATCCGTGGTGTCAATTGGCAATTCGCTATTTTGATTCTGGTAATGTTTATCCTTGAAAATGTTTTTTATATACAGTCTGGACGTTTTCAATCATTTTTGATCCAGCCTGTAATAGTATATGTTATTCATCTTATGGCTTTAATTATGATAAAAATTGACAATATTTCATGATACTATAATTATTTGTTTTCTTTCTAAGATAACTTATCATGATTATATGTTTGATATTTAAACAAAGTAAAAACTAATAAAAAGCATAACCAGAAGCACAGATGGTTGTATACCCATAGTAGTGCTCACATATAACACATTGAAGACCTTGAAAAGACTATCTAGCTGTTTTCAAGGTTAGTGATATAAATAATCAACCTTATTTAAGTTGTAATTATAATTCAAGTAAATGACTTATGTATTAATATTAGAGATAGTAAACTTGACGTTTTGTTACAGTTTACTGTCCTGCTGGTTGAAGTCCATTGACATCCTTTGTTCCCCATATAAGAAACCCCTCTTGGATATACCAGGGTATGTTTCTTAATAGAATAGATATATGTAACTTTCTTTAACTGTCAAATATGCAAATAGAAATTATGATGTAAATACCAATCATTGTTTATATTTGACAGGGTTTTAATTGTGGGCTGATCTTTTAATTTTGGGCTGAGATTCATTCCTGAATCCATCTCCTGATTCGAAAGCTGGGATTCATCCTGAATCTTTCTGCTTTCTGATGTACTAAATCTGGGATTCATTCCTGAATCCATCTTCTGTGCTGATACTCTTGAGTGAGATTCATACTGAATCTTTTCTCGGTGCTATTTTGAAGGTTGGACTTCATCCTGAATCTTTCTTCGTGGAGTTGTCTCGGAGTTGTGATTCATCTTGGATCCTTCTCCCTGCCAATTCTAACGTTGGGGTTCGGCCTGATTCTTTCCTCCTTGATAGTACTTCAGCAGAGTTGTGATTCATCCTGAATCATACTCCCCACTTGGAACCATTCCCCCAGTCAAATTCAGTTAAGTCATCATTTATTCACAATTGTTGAGTCTGGATTTCTTATTCTCCCTTGATTTTATATGCATGAGCAATATTTGGAAGCGTTCGGTTTCCACTCTCGTATCTGATCCTAGAGCTGTCTGTGCTCGTGTACATATTTTATACATTGGATACCTTGAACTTATTCTCCAATGTGTATTAACTAATTCTATTTAATCATAATCCTTTTATTCATATATGTTTGGGTTTGGATTTGTGTTACTATTAACTTTTTACAACACAAACATCCCATCATTTAATTTGACGCCAATTGAGCGAGTTTAGTAAAACTAATACTTTTTACTGTGTGTCAATATCCTTTGATCATTTGTTATTTTATTATTATTATTCTTAATCTTCAAGAACCATATCTGATTAGTCTTCCAGAACTATATCGGATTAAACTTCGAGTAAAGATCCGGGAAACGATCTATACTATTCTACACCATTCTCTGGGTAAAAATCTTAGATTATTTTTATATGTTATCAACGTTCACAATCCTCTTCGAACAGTCATTCAAGTAAGCAGGCCTACGGAGTCCCACGACTAACTTCCTCCGTTACGGAGAAAACCTAACCTGCTCCGTATTACCCCTGATGGTGTCAGGTGGTTGCTGTGCTTACTAGACATTCGAACCACTATTTTTGAACATCACAAACCTAACATTTACGTAATCTTCTATACTTTGACCTCCGAAATCTTCTAATTCTTCGAACTTCGTATCTACGAGAAAGAGCGGAGAGAGGTACCTTCTAGTCGGGTACGCTTGTTGAGCCCAGCGTACTTCCTCTCCGCCACATAAATAAATTAAGTGGCGCCCGAACAGGGACTCTGAGTTCCTGCGCTTGCGTGCACTAGGATTGTGACTCTCGCTCACACCGTCATTTATTTTTTCTAAAAATCATCGATTCTCTTCAGTTCTTTTCAAATAAATCTTCTTCTTGTTGTACTTATATTGGACAGATCGAGAGTTAGTTAGTAATAACCCTCCCAATCTTTTGAAATACTTTCCTTTAAAACTTAAATAAAATGTCAGAAATACCTCAACTAAAAGACTTGGAAACAAGTACAGGTGCTGATAGCCAAGAGGCTTTGGACTTCGATCCATCTCTTGCAGCTGCCGCTCTAGATCCACGTTTAGACCAGCGTCTGCGTGATGATCGTAATAAAAATAAATTAGAAATGAATGTAGGAATGAATGAGGAAAATAAAGACAGGGTAGAAGTTTCCAACTCTGATATACCCTTAGGTACCAACTCTGACTTAAACTCAATTACCAACTCTGACTTAAATTTAGTTACCAACTCTGACAAACCTTTCACTGAGTCCGAAATGGGTAACTTATTGATTAAACTCAATAAGGATAAATTACTCAGTGAAAGGCAATTGGCTCAAGTAAATTCAGTCGGTAATGTTGAACGGAGAAAGTACCATGATCAAGGTCAAGGTATTCCACCTGACTTCGATTCCCATCATGTGCATATGCCTGAAAATACCACTTCTTTATATGATCGTGATAATAAACCTTCCTTAGATTCCCAATTTCAATCACGATCCAAGCCTTTTCTTCCTAATCCACCTAGTTATGTAGAAAATCTTAGAAATCAATTTATTCCTAATCCTAACCTTATGCCTAATCTATTCTTTATCCTTAATCCTAACCTTATTCCCAATTCTAATCTATATTCCTTTAATCCTAATTCTTGTGCTTACTCATAATTTTCTTCCTAAACCTCAAATTCTTCCTAATCCCAGTCTTCTTCATAATTTTATATCCCCAGTAAATTACTTTCCCCAACCTAAGTCTCTCTTTAGAAATCCCGATATGGGTAGAGGCAATAGAGATTCTCTATCACCTATAAATAGGGGAGAGGCTGACTTTTCAGAGAAATATAATAAATTACTACAGCCTCCCCGAGAACAAATGCCAAGAAATCAATATCCGGAGCACCAGATGTTACCAACTGACCCTCGGGTCTATTGTGGGTGTCTTCCACATTGATATTCCCAAACACCTTATGAACGTCGTATTCCTGACGACAATGAACCTTCTATGTATTCAGAGACCACATATGAAAGAGACTTATTGGGGAAGCCATAGTTGCTTCTTACTCAGTTACTCAAGACCAGAAAACTTAAGGTCGTGGTTCCATGGTAAGTTAAATATGAAGCGGAAACAAGATCTCATTAGTCTACCTTGGATTGATTTTGAGGCTTATGTAGTTTTACACTACCAAATTGCCTATCACAATGGTTAGATGCCGTTGGTCAGACAGCTAGAAGGGCAAATTTCTTAAACATTATACCGACAAATAATAAAAGATAACCCGGTGAATACTTCTCTGTACGGAATCATCTTGTCGTGTTGGTACTCGCAGATGAGGAACGTAAGAGAAAGATATAGAAACAGAGGTTCATGCAGTCATCGATACCCCACCTAGAGCATCAAAATGTTTGCTTCGGTATGGAAGCCTAGCTAGTTCAAGCATAAGACGGCATACGATATGAGAGATCATGATTCCCTTAGAATAGCTTTTCTCTGTAGTTTGCCTCCTTATATTGAAACATTCGTCCGTCAATATATTAAAATGATGGAGTTGGACGGTTATAGTAGAGCTTCATGGGAAAATATAGTGAATTTTGCGGACTCTTTAGATAGTGAGAATGACCCATCCAATTATTCCCGAGCTGACCGGGAGGTTGATCTAAACGAATCATTGGAGTCAGTAGTACAAATCAATACTACCCTTCCCGGATGGACTGATGTTCTACGGAAAAAAGTCGAACAACGAAAACCTAAGTCCTCCTTTAACATTAACCATCGTCCTTCCGATATCGGTCAACGTAGTCCCCCGGAAAGAAATAATAACAGGCGTACTTTCCACAATACTGCTCGGAATTCTCCACGTAATGAAGACCGTTCCAGGGCTCAGAATAATCGCAACGAAACTCGTAAGGTTCGTTCAGGATCGGAGGATCGAAGGAATCTCCTCTGTGATTATTGTGAGAAGAGAGGACACGAGATGCAGGATTGCTACAAGTACCTGGGAGTCTGTAGCTACTGCAAGAAAACCGGCCATTTAAATACCGAATGCCGAGCTAGGAACTCCCCTCCATCATCTCCCGTAAATAACCGAAAAGGTATGTCCTTTTTGTAGAGGTCCCCATGCGGGAATGAGGTGTCCTCAACGCGCACCCTCCCAGGATCCAGTGATTGTGAACGAACTTTACCTCCTAAAGGAATACCTTCAAGAGCGATAAAGAAAGTTATTCGCGGAATCATTCCCCCGAAGCAGAAAACTTCGCTAAAACCACTGAGAAGCCGCATTCCCAAGCTTATTTCTGGTGGACCCGTGTGGAATTGACAAACTTGTAACGTGTCTCACTCATGAAGGTCGCTGCAAAGGGGTTTGCTATATCGTCCCGAAAATCAGCTTAACGACTAGTCCCACAGAGATGAGTCAATCTGTGGAAAAGGACTTTGAATGACTCTGTAAAGAAACTGGATGATCCTTCTATTACGTGTTTATGGGATAACCAGAGAGTACAATTTTCGTATAAAACCTTATTCCTAGTGGTGAAGAACATGGTCGTGCCATTTTAACTTGTTGTTCAGGCGGATGTCGAAACCTTTTGATCGTCTTGTGTCAAGTTGGAAGATCATGATTGCTCCCCATTACGATTGCTTGTTAGACAGTGGGGCTGGGCGTAAATTTAATTAAGCTTCCGAGATTTTTTTCCTTTCTTAGGGGAATTCAAAAGAGCTTTTGGCTTCCGAAGACATAGGAGTAAGGGCCATCAGTGGTTCAGAAATAAAGAACGAATTCCTATCGTTCATTATGTAAACATAATCCTGAGGTTTAATTTGGGTTTTGTAACTCATCCTTCGGCGTTTTTCATAGTTCCCCAGGAATACATGGTAGATAACCCGTTGATACTTGGTACTTGTGCTCTTAGGGATAATCACCTATTACCTGACATGTCCCGAAAACAACTGATTCATCTTCAAGGGAAAAAATTGACTGTGGTAGCCGATGGCAGTATTCAACTTTACCCAGGTCACAATTTGCAGTTTTCTTCCACATACAGGTTGGAAAACGTATCGGTAGTGGATATAGTATTAAACGATAACCGATTGTTACTATATTGACCAAAAATAATGATCGTACCCTTCGATATTTATTGAAGTGCTTTAGGAAAAACGATAACATTATAAATTGGCAACAAGTATCTAAACAATACAAAAGTCATTCTAAGCAAATGGTCTTGGAAAATGACATCTTGTATTACAAAACGAAGTCCGGGAATCTGCTATATGTGATTTCTTTAGACCTGTTAATGCACATAGTTCTCGGTCTCCATGTATCCTGTGCCCATATAGGTCGGAACAAGCTGCTTCAGTTAGTATATAAGCATTTTTGGCATCCTAGGGTCAACCAAGTAATTTCAGATATAGTGCGGTGTTGCCCTGTTTGCCAGATGCAGAAAAACTTTTCTTCTAATATAACTCCACCCATGTTGAAAATCTTGGCCAACTATCCCTTCGATTTATGTGCCATGGATTTGATTCAATTCCCTAAAACTTTTAAGGGGAATAAATACTGCATGATCTTTATTGATCAATTCTAATGGGTGTCTGTAGTTCATTGCCGATAAGTCCAGCTTGACCGTATCTAGGAAGCTGGAACACCAAGTTCTCCCTTTCCTTCCTAAAGTTCCAAATCGTATATTAACTGATAATGGAACTGAATTTACTTCCCAGATATTCCAACAGGTGTTACAAAAACACAACATTAAACATGTGAGAATATCTCCACTTCATCCCTCGAGTAACGGTGTCTCTGAACGCTTTAACCGGAGTTTAATTCAACTACTGAAATGTTTAGTTCTAGAACAACCTGCTACTTGGGATGAAGAATTGTCTTCCTCCATATTAATCTATAATAATACTTGAATGTTTTTGTTTGTTTCTTTTTCTAGGTTGCATGTTGCTTGACTTGGGCTTCCTGTTTTTCTTTATGCTTTTATGCTTAGGAAGATCCTAGGCTGTTTTCTTTGGAGGCTTTGCTCTTGTCTTGCACGCAAGTTTTTTTTGTTATCATATTGTTTTTGTTTTTACAAGTATTTATTTTTTCTCCCCTCAGGTTTTTATGGTCCCTAAGGGCCCCTTTGGATAAATTTATATATATTCCGGTTGGGTTCAATATACGGTATACAGTTAATTGTAGGGTATTGGATTGTTGAGAGTTTGGATAAGGAGAAAAGGAAGGTCGTGAAAAAGGTGGTATCTGGGATCAGAGAAAACTGGCGCCAGGGGACTTTGTGAAAAGATTCATAGTCACGGTTCCTAGGAGTATCATTTATCGAACTTGATCACTCCAATCCTGTACATAATAACTTTTAAAGTAATATTTACAATAGTAAATAATAAAGAAAGAACGTTTATGTTTTTTGAAATATACAAACCTAAGGATTGAGGAAAGCTTTCCGAGGTAAGAAAGAGTCATTGTGTTGTTGTTTGTTGAACTAGATAGGTCCTTTTTAAACAATACTTATCATAGTGCATTAATAACAAGTTTAGTAAATATAATTATTTTATGGGTGGTGAAAAGGATTCGAAAGCAACTGGAAGTGGTGAATCGGTGACGACAGAGGTGAGAACGAAAAGGGTATGTCCTCCCTTTAAAGGGGACGTGAATGACGGTGATGCGTATGAGATGTGGAAGAAAAAGGTGAATCTCTGGTATAAGGTGGAAGGAAAAAATTATGAGAGTCCTGCAGGAGAGGTGTTAATGAGTTTAGGGGACAAGGCTTTCGAGGGTGTCTGTGACGTAGAATGGGAGGGGTTGGAGAAAGAAGAAGGTGTGAAGAAAATTATGGATGAATTGGATAAAAAGTATGGAAAGGAACAACAGCGAGATAGGTATGACAGAATACTTGAATTTTTTTATATAAAGAGAGGACCAGATGAGACAATGAGGGACTACGTGAATAGGTATGAAGTGATAGAGAAAAAATGTAAAGTTGTTGGTAAAGTGGATTTGGGAGAAGATATGAAGTGTGTTCATTTACTAGAAGGAGCAAATGTAGACGACAATCAGAGACAAATGGTGCTGGCATATTGTGGAAGGGATGCTTGGGCATTCAAGGTGTTCAAAGATGCTCTGTTGAATATATGTGAAGGCATTGGTATTAGGAATGGAAATAAAAGAAGTGGATGGGTGAGCAGAGAGAGAGAGGAACAGAAGGGGGAAAAAGAATATGTTGCAGTTGGAGAACAAAGGTTGAATAAAAGGGATCAGTATGGAAGAGTGATGAAGTGTGTGGTTTGTGGGTCTTTGTATCATTTCGGTTTCAATTGTCCTCAAAGTTACAATAGGAATAGAGCAGGAAGAGTAGGGAATATGAGAGAAGGAGTAGTTGAAAGAAGGGGACAAATGATGTATGACAGAAAAAGAACTGAAGAAAATGAAAGAGTAGCGAAGAGAGAGAGTGCTGTTACGAGAGAAAGAAATAAGGTGTATTTTAATAAGGAAGAGATTGATGAGATTGGTGGGGAAGAGTATGGAAGAAAAGAGTATGGTGAGATATGTGCTATAATAGATACTGGATGTGCTAAGAATGTAATTGGTGAAAAGTGACTAGGCCGGGTGGTGGGAGATTTGGATAGCTGGGAGAGAAAGGAGGCTGCAGAATCAATGGAAGAAATAGAGGTGAATTATGTGTTTGGTGAAACTAATTACAAGGGTGTAAAAAGGATGAATATTCTGTGTCGTGTTAATGGTAGAGGTTTTTCTTTGAGAACTGAGGTCGTTCAAGGGGATGTTCCGTGGTTGTTGGGTTATGAATCTTTAAGGAATATGGATATCGGTCTGGAATTGGGAACAAACGAAGTAAGAATTGGTGTGCTGGATGACATGGTGGTTAAATATGAGATTGATGAAAAAGGGCATATAACCTTGTGTCTTCGTGAAGGTTCAAGAGTGAATAACGTTTGGTGGGGACAGGGTGTAAAGGAGTATTTATTGGATGCGAAAGAAAGGAAGTGGGCAGTGCGTAAATTGCATATTCAGTTTGGTCATGCGAGTAAGGGTAGACTATGGGACTTAGTCAGGGATGCTTATGGTAAGGATGTGGAAGGTGTAGAAGGTAAGGCCATAAAAGAGATGATAAATCGGGTATGTGAGGAATGTGATGTTTGTGTAAGGTTTCAAAAAACGCTGAGTAGACCTATTGTTGGGTTTCCTTTATCAAGAGGTTTTAATGAAACGGTAGCAATGGATTTGGGTGAGTTAGATGGCCACAGGTTTTTGGTGTTGGTGGATCTGTGTACTAGGTATTGTCAGGCAGTATGGGTGAAAAATAAGGAGCCTAAGGAAATGGTAGACAAAATTCTAGAAAAATGGATAAGTGTATATGGTGCGCCTGAACGGTTTCTGAGTGATAATGGTTTGGAGTTTCAAAATGAAGAAATGAAGATTTTGTGTGAAAGGTTCGGCATGATTCAATGGGTAACTGCAGCTGAGAGTCCGTGGAGTAACGGGCAATGTGAAAAAACGGTGGGTTTGTTAAAGGATTCACTTAGAAAAATGAAAGATGATGGTATGACTAGAGATGTTTGTTTAATGTGGTCTGTTGCGGCAAAAAATAGTTTATTGAACAAAAATGGGTATTCCCCTAATCAGTTGGTGTTTGGTAAGAATGTTAAGGTACCTGATTATACAAGCGAAGATGGTGGTGATTTGGGTGTTTTGGGGATTGAAAGTGAGGTTCTCCTAAAACATCTAGAGGGTATTAAAAAGAGTAGGCTAATACACATTCAACAAGAAGGGGATGATAAAAGAGGGCGTTAAGGGGCCAGATAAGGGAACATAAGTTAGATTTGGTTGACCTGAGAGAGAATGTGTATACCAGAGAGGATACAAGGAATGGAGGGACTGCGAAATGATAGTAGGACGGGAAAACGGTTGATAAGTCAAAAACATGGGGTACACTTCGGGAGTCGCATAGGGTGCACATCACTAGGGTTAGCTAGGGTACCTTAGTGACGATTCTGACAAAGAAGGTGGTGAGATTACAGAAATAAAGAGGAAGATGAATGGAGAAGAAGAAGTAGTAACAGTTTGGTGGAAGTGAAAATCGGTGAATAATTCCAGGGGTTGCAGAAGCAAAGAGGATGCGAAAAGAAGAAGAAGAAGAAGAGAAGAAGAAGAGGTTGCGTGATTGATTTTAAGGTGAATGTAGGAAAAGGTATAGTGTGTACATAGGGAGATTTAATGAAAGTATCGATGTTAGAGTGTTAAGTAGGGCAGGAAAGCTAAAAGTAAAGAAGTGGAGGTGTTCTTTCATTAAATATACAGGATGTGAGGAGTGGGGAGAATAAATGGATTGATTTTAGAGAACGTATAAGGTATACTTGAATGTATAGGGAGGAGAGAAGGTCAATGGTTGATTTGAAAAGAGGATTGATGGCTAGATTGTTTGGAAGCCTAAACTTCAGGAAAATTGATAACTGGGGAAGAAAATGAAGGTTTTCAGAAGGTAAAAACATAGAGACAAAGGTGTTATATCTTTCAGGTGTGCGTGACTAAGCGGAAAAGATGAAAGAGGCAAACCTCGTGTGTAAGGCTCGTTAAGTAGCTAGGGGTTTGAAGAGTGCGGGGGAGGATATTGGTAATGAGGCTCCAACGTTGTTCAGAGGAGTGTTGAGGTTGGTTTAGTGATGATAAAGATATGTGAAGGCTTGGGAGTCTCATTCATATGATGTGAAAGCAGCTTACTGCAGGGTGATAGATTAGAACGGCGAAATATGTGACTCCACCGAAAGAAGCAAAAGATGTGGATGGTTATGTTGGGAATCTACAGAAGACTGATGATATGGTTAAAGATGCTGCACGCGCGCATGGTATGAGAAGGTGGTGGATGTTATAACTGAATTAGGAGGTAAGAAGAGTAGACTGGAACCTGCTTTTTTTATGTGGAAAAATGGGGATCAGTTGGAGGAATTGTTTGTGGTAGCCATGTGGGATGATTTTTTTTAGTGGTCACAATGGTTTCTTGATACAGAATAAAGGTATGAAGAAAGGTGAAAATAGGCGGAGGATGCAGAGAGTTTAAGTATATCGGTCAATTCGAGGGAACATACAGGGAGCAAAAAGTGGAGGGAGAGGGTGGGAACAAAAGCAGAGAGGAGAGGATAATTGGACCGGATAAAGAGGAAAGAGGTGGGGGCAGTAGGGAGAGGAAAAAGGAGGAGGGACGAACTAGGGCAGCGGGGGTGGGGCAAAGGAAGGGGTGGGGGGGGCAGACGAGACCGGAGTAGAGGCGAGGAGGGGAGGGACAGAGGAGAGGGGTAAAGGCGGAAAAAAGGGGAGGAGAGGAGACAGTGGAGGAGAGCGGAAAAGAAGAAAGAGGGGAAGGGGGAGAGGGCGGAGGAAGAGGAAGGAAAGGGCGGTAGAAGGGTAGACGGGAGGCGGCGGAGGGAAGGGGAGAGCGGGAGCCGCAGGGGGGAGAGGGCGGGAAGGAGGATAAGGGAAAAGAGGGGGCCAAGCAGGGGGAAGGCAAGAGGGAGGAGAAGGAGAGCGAGGAGACGAGGAGCAGAAGCGAGGGCGGGGGGGGAAGAGACAAGCGGGGAGAGACGGGGGTAACGGGGCAGCAGGCGGGAGGGGAAAAAAGGAGAGGTGAGGGGGAGACGAGGAGGAAGAACCCGGAAGAGCGCGAAGGGAGCCGGAGCGCAAGGCAAGAGGACGAAGGCCGAAGGCCGGAGAGAGCAGGGAGAAAAGGAAAGGAAGGAAGAAAGAGGAGCGCGAGAGGAGAAGGGGGAGAGCAACACAGGGGCGAGGGGGGCACCAAAAGCCGGGGAGAGGGCGAGGGGAAAAAGAGGAGGGGGAAGGGAAAAAAGAGAGGAAGAGGGAAGAGAAGAGAAGAGGGAAGGGGGTGGGGTCGGGGGCGGCGAGGGGGCAGGGGGGGACGGGGCGGCCGGGGGGCGGGAGGCGGGAGGCTAGGAAGGAGCCGGGGCGGGGCGGGGGAGCGGGGCGGGGGCGGGCACACAAGGGGGGGAGCAGAGGGGGGGGGGACAAGGAGGGAGTGGGCTCCGGCAGGGGGGGAGGGCCGGAAGGGGCCCCGGGGGAGAAAAGGGAGAAGAGAGGCCGGGGGGGCAAGAGACGGGAGACAGGGAAGGAGGAGAGGGGAGGGGAGAGGGGGAGAATGAAAAAGGAAGGCGGGAAAAAAGGGGGAGCGGGGAGCAGAGAAAACGGGCGCCAGAGGCACGGGGGAAAAAGAGCAGAGGCACGGGGCCGAAGGAGCGAGCAGGGAGCAACGGGAGCACGCCAGCCGGGACAGAAAACGGGGAAAGGAAGAGGGACAAGAGGAAAGAAGAATAGAAGAACGGTGCTGATGCTCTGCGGATGTGAGGTTGTGGGACCGAGTGGGCCCTACTTTGTGTTGTTTTCGGGTGGACTGGAAGGCTGGGGGCCAATCGGGCGCGCACCGCGCCGGGGGGGCGGGGGCCCGAGAGAGCGGGAAGAGGGTGTTGGCGAGAGAACGAATGGAGGATAAAGGAATCCAAGAGGAAGCAGTTTTTGAGAGAAAGGGTTGTGTGGGAATGGTGTATTGTTTTTTGAAACTATACAAACCTTAAGATTGAGGAAAGCTTTCCGGAGTAGGAAAGAGTCATTTGTGTTGTTGTTGTTGATAGATAGGTCCTTTTAAACAATACTTATATAAGTGCATTAAGTGGGATGGTCCCCTTCTTGGATTATTTATTAAAAATGCCTATACTCTCAGTGCGATACGTTTTCACAATATGGAAAACGAGGGCAGGTTGTGCAACTTTAAACTTTCAAGGGGGTGGGTGGGTCAAAATAGCCGTAAGATAAATACGAACGAGACGCAAGTCTGCTCTTACAATTTCATCATAAGTGGAGGGGCCGTTTACTGTGTGTAGACGTGAACCCGAATAAAGTGACCTATGTCATACAAAGGAATACTAATCCCCCCAGTAGGACTCAAAAAGTCCATTTTTCCCACCTAAGGGAATGGATTGAGATTCCTGTTTATTTACGAAAATACCTGACTCGAAATAAAGAAATTAGTGATGCATTTTTCTCGGACGAGGAAAGTTTGTTGGATGGGGATGATGAAAATCCTCCTGAATCCAATGATCTTGAGTCTGAGACTGATTCAGCTAACTCTTATGAGTCAGAGTCCATCGCTGATACCTCCTTGTTCACTAATAGCGATGATTCCCTGGAGGAGGAAGTTGATTTTGAGGGATTCTTAGCTTTTAATCCTATCTCTGTAAGTGAGTATATTCAATTACCAGATTTAACTCCTGTAATAGAGCCAACTTCTTGGGATCAAAGGGAAAACCTTAACATTAGTATGGAGGAGTTAGTTCCTCGGTTGTATTCAAAGTCCTTAAAATCTTCAGGTCACAAAGAGGTTAAATTTTTGCTCCCTCCTCTCATAATTCCTATTTCACCTATCCATTCTTCGGACGAATCAAATTCTAACAATTCTAGTTTACCTGAGATGGATTCCGATTCTAGTTTATCCGAGACAGATTTAATCAATATTCCTACTAGTTCTCCTATGAACCATGGTAGTACCCTGGAGGTCAACCATGACGAAATACTTACCCCTGTTTTAGATTATATTGATATGTATTCCCATGAATACCCTATTAAATTTAAATATCCCTCTATCCTTTCTCCTGTAAGGTTAACTAATAATAATGAAGATCTTATAGTTTCCCAAGCACAGCAGTTGGAAAGTACTAATCTGGAAACATCTAGGTTGAGTTTATCGGATCCCCCGTCCTTTTTCTGGACTAGACCTTAAACTATTTCTCTCTCAGTCTCTCTGATGATCTCACGGCAATCTGTCGGAGGAAATGTTGCTGCTGATTTGCCGGTCGTGGCATCAAACTTTTTAACCTGGATAGTTCTTCCAGCTCTCAAAAAACTGAATTTTATGGTTTCAGCCCTCCAAATAGTAATTCTTTCAATATATCCCCGTCGGCTGAAATGGTTTCTTCACCTGTCTCGGAGACTAGAATTCTCCCTTTTCAAATAGTGGGAGAGGTAATTGGTGATCCCATTAACGTCCATTTGGATAATAGTAATTTGACTTTGGTCCATATAGATGATGAAATCTTGGAGGAAATGCAATTGCCTGTTCCTCCCCGCACTAGGAGTAGAGGATCGGTTCCCGATTTCCCAAATGTTATGTCGACTCCACTGGAGTATGTACGCCACCGGAGACGGACCAGTCTTTTATAACCTCTTCTCGGGGTTATAAAATGACACACATGTGTCCTGAGCCGAAGTAAATAAGCCAGAGAATAAAGATTCGGTCGTTCTGTCGTTCACTTACTGACTGAAAAATTAATATAAAATACTTAGCCAAATAACTTATCTTTAAACCTTGAGTCGGATAAGTTAACTAAATCTTATTCCTATCTTTCTTAATCTCTTAAGTACTTCCTTCTGAACTATTGTTCTATAACATCTTCATCTATCGAAGTTGTTTTGAATGTATGCTTTCTAGTGTGCCTGATCGTCAAAAACTTTCTATTTAATGACGAAAAACCCTCCTAGTGTAAATGATTCTTCCTAATTGATCTTTGTGTGCCTGGATTATTCGTGTATGATTGCAGACTAAAGATTAAACTATTAACTAAATATCTCAAAAAGTCTTGTGTAACTGAATTCCTTACTTTATTTAACCAAAAAGGGTTAAATATATATATACGGCATAAATATATGCAGTATATTTTAAAAGAAATGCATATATTTATTAGATATGTATTCATCGAAAACCACCTACCTCTAAAAATATATATATATATATATATATATATATATAATATGTATATATATATATATATTATAGATAATTATTATATATACTATATATATATTAGTATTATATATATATATATATATACTATATATATATATATATATATATATATATAGAACTTAATGTACATATATATGTACATACATGTACATATATATCTACAGTTCCTCGGTTTCAACGAACCTGTCATGTTTCATGACAGGTTGTGGGCCGGAGGAGCTTTTAAAACTTAGTTACACGATTGGTCCCCAGTTTCCCGAAGGAAGATAATAAGATGTTCTTCATACCGACGTTATAAGCCTGATGAGTAAGACTCTCCTTTCTTTCAAAATCATAGACCAAGGGATGATTCAATTAGTATATAATGAACAATAGAGAAAGAAATCGGAAAAAGACTTCCTAGATTGTTTTTATTTTCGAAATAGAGTATATAATAATGAAAATAAAAATTTCATTATTATTGAGGGATGGTGTGTTTTCGATGAACAATTATGGTAATTTTCCAAGCAGCTATTTTCTGACTATGGAAAGTTTAAATTAATCCCTTTAATTTATTTTAAAATCAAAATATTTCTAATCTTATCAAATTAAATTATTTTATAATTATTCGATTTCTCAAAGATAGGATGTTTACTCTTGTTTTAAAATTATTGAGAAATTAAAGGTCAAAATGAGTTAGTTTTACTCTAATTCATTTTTTCGCTTCGTGATAGTTATTATGAAAAAAATAATTATTTTAGAATAGGAAATGTTCATGCATGTCTATTGTAATCTGAAATTTTATCATGACTCAATAACTGCCGGATATTTGATGCTTTTCAGAGTTGATTCGGTTTGGTTCAAGACATCGAGAAACATCTCTGTCGGTTTCCCAGAGTATCCGGACCGGACTATTCCAGTGTTCATCATGCCATTGTTCATGGCCGGAAGCTTTTGAAGTTCCAAATGGGATGGCAATATAAAAACTGTTCTGCTTTAGGCCGCACCATATCTGGGTGCTTAGCTTGTGTTAAAACCATAGGAATCCGATCATGGAAAAACATCACTGAGGCTACCAAAGGTGAATACCCAATCCAAAGTTATTGACACCTTCCACATGGGCAAGATAGGTATGTGTCCAACATGGAACACGTTAGTCAGGATTTGGACACCAAGTATGTCAAAAACACACTATTGAAGATCCTGGTTTATCATTCGAAAAGATGTGGGAATATACATCTACAGTTTAAATTGTTCACCTCTCTCATGGAAGAAAAATACTAATAGCCGGCTAAAAATACCGTCAGAGGGACCGACATAATGTATGGTTGTCATAAAAACATTGTTAAGGGGAAGTACCTACTGTCACCCCTCATATCTATTATATCAACAAGGAAACCTTAAACTTAATTCTCCTTTGTTGTTGGATTATCTCAACAAGGAAACCTTTAACTTGATTCTTCTTTGTTGTTGGATGGTTTACATCCAAACCGTTTATTCTTAGAATCCCTAATGAATAAATGGGAAAATCTATTTAACATTAACATAAAAAATGGATATAAAATTGTATAAAGTAAAATATTTAAATTATTGTAAATTATTTATAGCTTATTTAGAGAGTCCTGAGTATCCTTCCCTGCGCGCTGTTTTCTATGCTCTTTGCCTCTTTTCACTCCCGTCTTTTGTACGAACGACGTGGAAAAATTAGAGGTGGGGGTTTAGCATTTTAGTGGGAGGATTAAAAGGGAATATTGATATGCCTCCGTGGTGTTCAATTTTGCATTCAGCTGTATTTTGATTTGCGTAATGTTTATCCTTAAAAATGTTTTTTATATACAGTCTGGACGTTTTCAATCATTTTTGATCCAGCCTGTAATAGTATATGTTATTCATCTTATGGCTTTACTTATGATAAAAATTGACAATATTTCATGATACTATAATTATTTGTTCTCTTTTTAAGATAACTTGTCATGATATTATAATTGATATTTAAACAAAGTAAAAACTAATAAAAAGCATAGCCAGAAGCACAGATGGTTGTATACCCATAGTAGTGCTCACATATAACACATTGAAGACCTTGAAAAGACTATCTAGCTGTTTTCAAGGTTAGTGATATAAATAATCAACCTTATTTAAGTTTTGTAATTATAATTCAAGTAAATGACTTATGTATTAATATTAGAGATAGTAAACTTGACGTTTTGTTACAGTTTACTGTCCTGCTGTTGAAGTCCATTGACATCCTTTGTTCCCCATATAAGAAACCCCTCTTGGATATACCAGGGTAGGTTTCTTATTATACATAGATCTATATTGTTGTACTTTAATTGTCAGATATATAGATTGATATTAAAGTCCAAATACCAATTCCTGTTTATTTTAACAGGGTTCCATTGTTGGGCTGTTTCCATTGTTGGGATTCAAATCTGAATCTTTCTTTCTGTGGACGGGATTCATACCTGAATCCATTTCTAAAGTTGGGATTCAAACCTGAATCCTTCTTCTGATCATTTTATATTTTGGGCTGGAATTCATTCCTGAATCCTTCTTCCTGAATCCATTTTCTTCGCTGATCCTCTTGAGTCGAGATTCATTAGTGAATCTTTTCTCGGTGCTATTTTGAAGTTTTGAATTCATCCTGAATCTTTCTTCGTGGAGTTGTCTCATGAGTTAGTGTTCACTGGATCCTTCTCCTGGCCATTCGTAACGTGGGTTCGGTCTGATTCTTTCCTCCTTGATAGTACTTCAGCAGAGTGGTGATTCTCCTGAATCATACTCCCCACTTGGAACCATTCCCCCAGTCAAATTCAGTTAAGTCATCATTTATTCACAATTGTTGAGTCTGGATTTCTTATTCTCCCTTGATTTTATATGCATGAGCAATATTTGGAAGCGTTCGGTTTCCACTCTCGTATCTGATCCTAGAGCTGTCTGTGCTCGTGTACATATTTTATACATTGGATACCTTGAAATTATTCTCCAATGTGTATTAACTAATTCTAATTAATCATAATCCTTTTATTCATATATGTTTGGGTTTGGATTTGTGTTACTATTAACTTTTTACACACAAACATCCCATCATTTAATTTGACGCCAATTGAGCGAGTTTAGTAAAACTAATACTCTTTACTGTGTGTCAATATCCTTTGATCATTTGTTATTTTATTATTATTATTCTTAATCTTCAAGAACCATATCTGATTAGTCGTCCAGAACTATATTAAACTTCGAGTAAAGATCCGGGAAACGATCTACACTATTCTACACCATTCTCTGGGTAAAAATCTTAGATTATTTTTATATGTTATCAACGTTCACAATCCTCTTCGAACAGTCATTCAAGTAAGCAGGCCTACGGAGTCCCACGACTAACTTCCTCCGTTACGGAGAAAACCTAACCTGCTCCGTATTACCCCTGATGGTGTCAGGTGGTTGCTGTGCTTACTAGACATTCGAACCACTATTTTTGAACATCACAAACCTAACATCTACGTAATCTTCTATACTTTGACCTCCGAAATCTTCTAATTTTTTGAACTTCGTATCTACGAGAAAGAGCGGAAAGAGGTACCTTCTAGTCGGGTACGCTTGTTGAGCCCAGCGTACTTCCTCTCCGCCACATATATATATATAAATATATATATATATATATATATATATATTTAAAATATAAAATATATATATATATATATATATAATATATATATATATATAGATATATATTATACTGTTATATATATATATATATATATATATATATAATATACTATATAATATATATATATATAATATATAATATAATACTATTATAATATATATATATATATATATATATATATATATATATATATATATATATATATATATATATATATATATGCGCACATGCGTGTGGTGTGTGTGTGTGTATTTTAAACTCTGATACTATTTCCCCTTCATAAAATAAAGTATTTTTTCTTAAAATTAATATCCATTTGAAATTGAATCTGCTATAGATTGTTTACTTTAATATTTAACCCCGAAAATTAACCTAGAAATTCTGGGCAATAACAAGCCAGAAAAAACTAATAATGGAAAAGAAAAAAAAGGTTAAATTAAATTTTTTTTTTACATTATTTGCTTTGTATTCAAGTTATGAAAGCACTCCTTACCGATCTAAATTCAACAAATCTTCCAACTTTAAAGTCCATAACACCAAACACACTGGCTGCTAACCTTGTGCTGATTGTAGCAACGCTCCATTCCAACGGGAACTGAAATTTCCAAACGTCTAACTGATATCCTATTATATATATATATATATAATATATATTACTATGATATATATATATACTATATATCTATATATTATATATATTTATATATATATATATGATATATAATATATATATACTATATATAGTATTATACTACTATATATATATATTATTAGGGATGCACCGGATCTCCGGTCCGCCTTTTTAAAGATCTCCGGCTCCGACCGGAGACCACTAGTCTCCGGCTTTCTCCGGCCGGAGAACCTAATATTTTTTAAAAGGTCAGTTTGAAATAAATTTATAAAATCCCATTAAAGTTAATATAATGAGACATTTAATGAAATAATTTATTTAGAAGAACTGATTCATATGAAAAGTTTGTAACAAAATTATTTATTAATATTTTTTTGCGTGTCGGATTAATATTAAGTCAACCTAAAAAACTAATACTTATAACTATAATGAATAATCATAATAATATGATTTGGCCTATATGGACACATTTAACAAATGTAAGTAATTTTGATAAACAAAAAGGGTTTGATATCAAAATGACTACCCCTAACAAAAAAATACACTTTGATAAATCTAGCTTTGAAAATGCAATACAGAAATAGGTAAATGAAATCGGTAAAAGAAAATTTATAGCTAAAGGCCATTTTTGGCCAACAGACAAAAAATTATCATATATATCTTTAATCTTTAAATATTAAAGAGCTTTAAGTTTTAGCAAACTAACATTTGAAACTATATATTATATTATATTATACTTATTATATATATATATATATAGTATATTATATATATATATATATATATAAATATTTTATATAATACTATAATATATATATATATATATATATATATAATATACTATATATATATATATACATACTATATACTATATATATATTATATACTATATATAAGATATATATATAATATATAATATAAATAATATATTACTATATATATATATATATTATATATTATAAACAGTGAATGTTACAGCTGTTATCAATACTGTATAGAGTATCACAATAGAATTTTTTTGAGAAAATTAAATTATATATTGTTAAACACAATGTCAGTGAAAGGAAAGTTAAATAGCTTATGCATTGCCATTTAGGTAACCATTCTATAATATTTAAAATCAAATGCTCTTGAATTATGCATGATGAATAAACAGGAGCAGATCATAATGTTGGAGAAAGACGAATCCTTTTACTTGTATAAATATTTCCTGCTTGGCTAAACATTCCTCTCGCTTAAATTCACTTTGAAGGTGCGGAGCAGGAGATATTATCCTAGCTTCTTCAGGGTGACGTTGAAGTCCTTGAAAGGGCCGTCTTTAATCTTTCTTTCACCCATGATATATGGATCAGCATATCCGATTCTTGATCCCTACTTGATCCTGCCAAATAATTTATCCCACTTAGTTTTGAATAGTATTTTCTAGTTCATGTTGTTTTCTCTCACTGCTGCTTCTATGTTTTAACTTTTTTATCCTTTGATCAGTTCCACTGGTTGATTGTATTGAATATTCTTGCATTTCATCTGCTGACGATTTTTTTTAGAGTATGTCATGTGATTTTCAAAATTGAATGAGTTTCCTTATCAATATCTGCGTTCATTTTCAGATTCTTCATGTGAATTTGTTACGAGACTGATCATTTTGATCATCATTTTGTGTCATCAGAATCTAAACTTAATTATGTAATATTTTCTTTCATTTGATAAAAGTTTTACTTCTTCTTTGAGCATAAATTTTTATTATTGATTTCCTGATCAATAATATCAAAGGGAGCTATTTTGTATTGTGGATTTAGAGCTGTCTGCAGTACATAAAGTTGTCTTCTTCTTAATAGGTACCAACGTTCACAGTAACAGAAAATTTAAAGCTCATGCTTCATTAGGTTTTTACCCACTATCCTATCACAGTTTTGTTAATATTTTGCAATGCATTAACTGCAGGATTATTACAAAGATAAATCTACACATTTCATCATCACTCGCTCTATTTAGTTAATTCTTCAAATGGCTTTAGCAATCTAATTATATTCTCCAATTAGCTTCAAGTGATTTGCATTTAAGATATGTAGATGGTTTACGAATTTGAAGAAATAGTTATAGTAATTTGAAATTTATTTTTGCGTCTATGACCTTTTGCAGCAATATAATAATGAAATTCCATCTGTGTTTCCACATCTTGGATTAACTTGTGAATTTTGGCAAAATTTGAGATTATCTTGGAAATTTCACGTTAACTTAGTCATGTAGCAATTAATTAGGTATACATCTACTAAATGACTACAATTTTCCTAACATTAAAGTAATTAATCCTTTAATTGATTTGATAAGAAAAAATATAGCATCATTGATATTACTAGCTGTATATTAAGAATGAAACTAGAACACTGTCTCATTTATAACACTGTTGCTCTCCATACTTTTGTTAATGTTTGTGCATTTATCGGTTAGAAGACAACATGAATATTCTTCTGCTGTTTCAATCCAGCTCTTAAAGTATTCCCTCACTTTTAGATATATATTTTCTGGCTGAATGAGAAACACTAAACTCTGATTTGTAAAATTGTTTCCACTTTCCTCTTGAAAATCTTTATCGAACTCCATCGTCGCCTGAACATACTTATAAATCTCTTCATTGTTATCATGAGGCAAGTCTAAATTATCTGATAGTGAATGATTAATTGCCTTGAATTCTTGGCACCTGAAGTGTTATTATTTTGTTCTTTTACCTTCTATATATTGTTGGTTGGACATAATCTCTTCTGAGAGTACCTCCTTGATGAATATTATTATGTGGACATTTAACGTGGATATTAAATCTTCCTTAAATCCCAACTGTCTTCTACAAAAAGAAAAATGGCAGATTGTCCACAGCAATTATTTCCCCACATTTATGGAAATGGAATTTCTTAGTTTTTTTCTATTCAATTAATGTTCCAAAATCTTTGTTTTCTCAGGATTTATTGTCAAAAACGAGTGGTAGGGCTGAAAGAATCGTTTTTTAAAATAGAGTAGAAGTGATGATGATGGCCTAAGGACACTGGATGTCATCATCTGTTGATTGTATCTGATATCATGTTTTCTTTTTTCCGGCCCACCTTTCTCTTGAGATTCAGATTATTTCTCTTTATCCTGTCAAAATATGTGTTTTTATGTATCTCTTT
>JABUQX010106277.1:12500-15000 GCA_015478945.1 Trachelipus rathkii | reverse complement strand
AAGAATATTAAAAACTAGTCTTTTTACGTGTGTGCGACTTGCATTTCCTCTAACTAAATGTAGTTATACCTATTTTAAAGTTTTATATTTATTCCTTCTTGAGTTCTGTATACAATCGGAGAACTGGCATAGAAGGCTTCCGGCTGCTTGGGAACTGAAAGCAAAAATTGATGTGTAAACGATAGCTTTGTTGCCATCCCAAATATTGATGTTTTGAGGTCAGTGGATTTTCTTTTCATCAGTAAACACAATACACGGATAAGGAGATAATTATTTCGTAGCTTTAAGAAAAGAAGTTTAATCACAAATATAATCAGATAAGGTCCTATACACATGTATATATATATATATATATATATATATATATATATATATATATATATATATATATATATATATATATATATATATATATATATATATATATATAGTCAGAAAATCCACCCTAGAGCTTCACGGGACCGCGACGGACCCTCACTATGGTAAATCGTCAAGTGTAGGGTTCATTCCCTGGCCCAGGTGGGCCACAACCATACCCCCTCACAAAACCCCGCCATTCACTCCTATTATGCACCTTTATTCTCGCCTCTGCCAAACTCACATTTCTCTCCTTCAGACATTCTTTTACTGACTCAATCCACTTTTTCTTCGGTCTCCCAGCCGGTCGATTGCACACTCATCGCTAAACATCCGCTTAACCAACCGGCTGTCATTCATCCCTTCCACCTTGACCAAACCATCTCAACATTACTTTCATTTATTTTCTCATTACCAGATAATGATAAAATGATAAAATTAATGGTAGGGGAGGGTGTTAGAATGATAGAGAATGGAGGGTACTTTGCTTTTTTTATTCTGATGATTTGATATTATGTGATGAATTTGAAACAAGTTTGAGAAGATTGGTAGAGGGGTTTGGCAGGATGTATAAAAGGAGGTGTTTGAAAGTAAATGTGGATAAGAGTAAGGAGAATCCAAGGTGTGAAATCATGTTGGATGGTGAACAATTGGAACAAATTTTTATGTATCATAAAGAGGGAAAGGGTGAAGCAGTGTAATAGGAAAGTTATGAGTAGTAGGAAAGTGGGTGGTCCAATTAGATATTTGATGAATGCAAATGGATTAAGTCTTGAATGCACTATGTTTTTGCATGAGGGAATGTTGTTACCGGTGTTATTGTATGACAGCGAAACTATGGTGCGGAATGGAAGGTACAGATCTAAGGAATAAGCTGTTGAAATTGATAATCTTAAGGGTGTGTTAGGAGTAAGAAGAATTCATAATATGAGGATGTTAAGAAGTTGTGTGGTATGAAGTGGGGTGTGAATGCGAGAATAAATGAGAGTATATTAAGATGGTTTGGTGACGTTAAGAGAATGAATGGGAGTCTGTTGGCTAAGAGGATGCATAGAGGTGAGAATGTTGGGAATTGTACAGTTGGAAGACCTAAGAAAATTGAATTGAGTCAGTAAAGGAGTGTTTGTTGGAAAGGAATGTGAATTAGATTCAAGTGAGAAGAATGGTGCATAATAGAAGTTAATGGCGGTGATTTTTGAGGGGATATGAATGTGTACCTAGCCCAGGGGGATGAACTCTAAACCTGACGACCTACCACAGTTAGTGTCCATCACGCCGTCGTGAAGTCCTAGGTGGATTTTTTGGCAGCGACGAGCTAGCACTTAAGGGTCCTGACGGGGGGCTTTCCTTTCAACTTACGCCAAACTCTTCCATTTTGCTATTTTTTCATGCATGTTAGGAACCCTACTTGTTATGAGAAGTTTTGGTAGATAAAGAAAGAAGGAAAGGTATGTACTATTCTAGATACGAAACAAATATACAACATCCAGCGAACAAGTTAAAATAAATTAATTTTTAACCACACAAAAACAATTTCTATAGTTTCAAAAAGAATTTGAAAAGCGAAATTATGCAACTTGGAGATAATTCCAATTTATAAAACATTTAGAATTCAAACTTGAAACTATTTTAATTTTTAAAAATGCCCTTTTTCTCAAAAAAGAAGATAAATGCAGAAAATCTTCAACGTTCATTGATTTGAAGTCTTCGGCTTGCATTGATGATAATTTCAAAGTTAATTTACTTTCAAGTGTGTCACATTTGTGTATGAATTAATCAACTATTGATTAAAATCAACTTGTCAATGGTACCAAACTGTTGTCAAACCTTTTTGTTAATAGGTTATCTTTTAAAATTATGTATTTGTCTTTTCCTTCCTCTGCTTGCTTATTCGTTTGTATTGTATGCAATAGGCAACAAATTAAAATAACGTTTATACAAGTAAAGCAAGCAAAACGAGCGAATCAAGCAAAATGCTTAAAAGGTGATGCATATATGTGTACAAAAGATATATATACAACAGCTTTAGAGAGAGACGAGAGAGAGAGAGAGAGAGAGAGAGAGAGAGAGAGAGAGAGAGAGAGAGAGAGAGAGAGAGAGAGAGAGAGAGAGAGAGAGAGAGAGAGAGAGAGAATAACTAAAG
>JABUQX010106277.1:0-7500 GCA_015478945.1 Trachelipus rathkii | reverse complement strand
CAAATAATAATAATAATTAGTAATTAATAATAATAATTAATAATGATAATAATTGAGAAAAATAATAACAATAATATTAATGAAAATAATAATGAAAATAATAATAATAATAATAATAATAATAATAATAATAATAATAATAATAATAATAATAATAATAATAATAATAATAATAATAATAATAATAATAATAATTGGATTCATTTTTACAACTACAAAAAATATAAAATAACAACTTTCTATGATACCCATTGCCCCTCTCTCTCTCTCTCTCTCTCTCTCTCTCTCTCTCTCTCTCTCTCTCTCTCTCTCTCTCTCTCTCATAAAATATTATATATATATATATATATATAAAATATTTAATAAGTATTTAAACTTATATATCTCACTATATATACTATATTATATATATATTATATATTATATACTATATATATATATATATATATAGTATATATACAGTTATATATAGAAATATATATATATATTATATTATATATATATATATACTATATATATATATTGCATCTCCATATTAAATCATATTTTTTTTAAATTTAAGATTGATTTATAATTTTTAAAATAATAATTTTTTTAATTGTTATATAAATTAGATACATAAAGATATTGAGTAAATATATATATTATATTATACTGCATATATATATATTATATATATATAATATATATATATATATAAGCTCGGTGACATACTCTACTCGGTTTATTATACGCATTCGTGACTGAACTCACTCACAATTGAAGTCTAAGTAGTGAAGTATTTTATTCCTCATTCCTTATAATATTAGCGTAATTGTACTTATATAGGGCATGTTATATACCACTATCTCTAAATACAACATCAACATACAGCATAGCCCCCATAATAGCTCAAATAACATCTATTCCCCTACTATTCTCCTCCCCTCCTCTCGCATTGGAAGGCGCGTATAATAAGGCAAGACGAAACCCACGCCCGCTTAGGTATGTAAAGGCATCGACAGCTTGCGCTGAAGCAAGGTCAATTCTATAACGGTACCTCACAAATACCTATCACTAATAATATTATAACACTTGGCTAATGACTCACGTACGCTACCTGGTGTGAGCTCAGTCATCGTGAGTTATGTAATCATGAGTTTTAGTGTAGTGAATGATGCTATATATATATATATATATATATATATATATATAAATTAAATATATATATATATAATTAATTTATTATAATTATATATAATATAGTTATATATATTATATATATATATATAATATAATTAATATATATTAATATGTATATATATATATATAATTTATATATATATATAATGGTAATATATATATATATATAGTATATAATTTAAATACGTATATATTATATATATATATATTAATATATATATATAATATTATATTATATATAATATATGTTATATTATATATCTAGAGTGTAGGCACTATCGTAGTACTCTTATTAGTCACTCACTAAGTCACGCATATCACCGCTACTCAGAGCGACTCTACCAAAATAGGTGCGGATAGCGAGTAGTATCGAGTCGTCATAGTGAATTATAGCGGAACTGAGCACGTTAGTCACGGATATTAAAAAAAGTCCGCTCTTTTGTTCGCACCTTTTATAATAATGAAATTGTTTACTTATAGAATACTTATTAGTTATATAATAAGGATAAATTATTATTATAAATTATTAATATACATTATATATTTCATTCTAAGCTGTATTTATAATTACTTCTAATAATATATCTCATACATCCTATAATATACATATTTAAATATAACTCTCATGTATTTTATTATATACATCTAATGCTTTACTATATCTAATAACTTATTATTTATTACTTTTATATAGTCCGCAATAATACTCATTCCATTAGTATTGTGATTACCCAATAAATATATTATATACATATTTCAATATATATACCTATATCATATATATAATCTTATAGTTTAACATATAATATATAATAACTATAATATATTACTATATATTAATATTTATAGTATAGATATAATATATATATATTTTACTATATAATATATATATATATAATATTATATATATATTAATATATATTAATATATATATAATTATAATATTAATATATATATAATTAATAATAGTTATTATTTATATATCTATATATTTATATATATAATTATATTTATTATAATATATATTTCTTATATATATAATTATATATTTATATATATTAATATATATATATATATATTAAATATAATTTATATAATTAATATATTAATATTATATATTATATTTATTATTTACTATTCTATATATATATATATCAATATATTATATATTTACTCAATATGCTATTATTAAAAATAATAATAGTGATATATATATATAGATATATATATATATATATATATATATATAGTGAGTGAGTGAGTATATATATAATATATATATATATATATCATTTATACAATCTATAATATTTAATTATACTTTATCATATATATATATATAATTATATATATATATAATATATATATATATAATTATATATATAATAGTACTATCATCTATCATCGATTATTTCTATAATATATATATATTATATATTTTAATATACTATTATTATAGTAACATATTATTTATATATTATCATAATAAGTATTGTATAAAATATAATAATATTAATATAATATAATTAAGTATTTTCTACATATATAATATATATATTATATTAATATAATATATTATATATATATATATAAATATATATTTATATATATATATATATAATATGTATATAATTTATATATAATTAATAATATATTATATATATATAATATATTAATATAATTTAATATATTTATATAATATTATATATATATATTAATATATATTATTATATATAAATAAATAATATAATATAATATAGTAGTAATATATTATATTAAATAATTAAATATAATATCTATATATTACTATATATATGTGTTACCAGAATAACGTATTATTAACATATAATATATATAATATATTAATAATTATATATAATATATATAATATATTAGATATATATAATATTAATAATAATATATATATATATATATTATAATTTAATAATATATATATTATATATTATATCACTAGAGTATGGTATATATAGAACTTAGACGCTACTAC
Organism: Trachelipus rathkii; assembly: GCA_015478945.1. Classification (NCBI taxonomy): domain Eukaryota; kingdom Metazoa; phylum Arthropoda; class Malacostraca; order Isopoda; family Trachelipodidae; genus Trachelipus; species Trachelipus rathkii. The sequence continues at coordinate 4,310 of JABUQX010106277.1, read as the reverse complement.
GTAGCTGATCCTGAGTAATTTAGCATACTTCCGTATTTCAACTACTTCACTACATTATGCTTTTGTAACTATTACTATTTTGTCCATTATATTACGTATTTATGCTACTTTTTAACGTTATGAATCACTAGTAAGTAAGTAAAGTGACCATTTATCGTTAATCTATGCTACCCTAATCGTTAATATTTGATACCTTTTATACCCCATCCAAAATGATTTGTCTTGTACTTTATGCTGATTATAGCTATTATTTTTATTATAGTATTCTGTCATAATTATCAAAGTTCAGTCCCCAACTCGAGTGAGTGATTATTGGATTATTATTCACATTACATATAGTACCCGCACGTATCGAATGAAAGTAACTGAAAATTATATTGTATAATTTTGAATTTCATGTATGTCGAGATTGACTTTGAAATTTCTATCATAATATTCTAATTAGTAAATATGTATCGATAGTACGTACTCACTCATGATTAGTAGTTATCAAGTACTATAGTAAGACCGAATATTAAGGTCTGTAATAAGTAACCGATCTTACCGAGTTCTGAGCTGATCATATATATTAAGCCGAAGGGCTGGACTCAAAAAGGTTTTATGTACTAGAAGTTTTAATATCGAAGAATGATAATAATAACTTGGATGACTAGGATGATATAGAGGAGCTACCGAGTGTACGAATAATATAGAGAAGACGATGATGAGTTTGGTTGAGTATCGTGAGTATCGAGTATCAAGTTATGAAATAAATAATAAATTCATGTCAGAATGTGCAACATAGAGGAAAAAGAATAGAAGATAGAAGAGAGTATGAGGAAGAAGAGAAGAAGAATAGAAGTGAAGAGTGGAAGATCAGTAGTTATATGTAATGACATCACTTTTGTAACTGTAGTACCTCTTTACCTGAAGATAATTACTTGTCAGTAAAGAATCGTTAACTAAATATATTCAATACTGTATCACATATATTACGTAATCATTATGTATTCTTAAACATGTTAAAATATCGTCAATTGTAGCATATATATAATCATAGCATAAATATAACCGTCTTATTCTAATACGTTGAGACTACATTTATATTTCAAATCTCTTATTTCTTTTATTAATCTACGCTTACTACTATATAATTACTTTTTCCTAATGAACATGCTATATTGTTTGCTTTTTTTAGTTTTTATTTACATATTTTATACTTTGTGTTATTTATTTATTTATTTCACTTAATTTTTTTTTGTATTTTATTTTTATTTAAATATTTATTTTCTAACTATTATTTTAAGTTATTTTGGCATTATAACTTTGTATTATTTTTTTTATTATTATTTATTTTATTTTAATCTACTCATTATTGAGTAAGTTATTAACTGCGTAAATTTTTGCTCTTTATTTTCTATTAGGTTATCGTATATGTCATTTTACTTTATTTTTGTTTTGTTAAATTTATGCATACTTTTTCTTCATTTTCAATCGAGTAATAAATTTACGTTTATTTATAATACTCATAATCTCAGATATAATCTGGAAATCAACCACCCACCCACCTTAATATCTATTCTACTTATATTAATCTTAATTCTTTGAGTGAGTTTTCATATCACATTATTATCTAGTAATGATTGTAAGCATTAACTACTAAAATATTCTATTATCACTAATATCCACAACGAATATATGCTAGTATACTACAAATTTTCACAACAATAAGCAATAAAATTAGCATCATGCTGAACTAAATATAATGTGGCATACACTCAGACAAGCCTATAAGCATACCTTATAAGTAACTTAAAACACTAATAAAGTTCTACATATTATAACTGAGTGATAAAATTAATTAATTCGCTCGAAGAGGTAACCTATTTATAATATTTCAAAATATCATTAACATATACTCAATATGTTATATTACATTACATGTAATATTTAACAAAGATTTACAATCTAACTAATATTGATGTTATGAACCAGATATAAATGACACTACACACACTACCACACAACATAACACTACATATCTGATAATAAGTTTCTTAACACGAACATATGAATGATATATTATTAAGTTATAAATATAAATAACTTATTAATATACTATTTTATTCTGAATATTTAGTACATGTGAGATAACTAATTAATACATATATATTATTAACAATTGATAATCTGAGTGATGATATTAATATAAATGAATAATTATGTACCTTTTACTAATAATTGAATGCAGGCACTCATAGATATTTATATTTTAATAAATAGACGCTTATCGATGTGTGCTGGACCATTTTAGTCATCACCAAATAACACCTCCATATTCCAGCTGAAAAGTATTATTAGCAACGTAACACAACCTCCTCTGTTACTCCCGTGAAATAATGAGGATTCTTGACCGTCTATTCGTGCACTTTTTTATGAATGGATAGGTCATCGTCCGTACATCATCTTTATAACATTTCAAAATGATTTTCATTCATGCCTTCACTGTAATTCCAATCCGCCCTGGTTTTTGATTATCATTGTACAATGACTCATCGTGAGCTATACTATTTTCAGAGCAACGATCATACGTTAACTTTAACAATTTTCAAAATTATAGTTCCTTGTATCTTATATGTAGACTTTCGCTTTACAATATATTTTTTTCCCATCGCATTCTTATTCAACAGCATTAAGACTTAGGTCCAGTACAACAAAGAATCGGCGTTATGCCTCAGAAATATAATCTCTATTTTCTTAGTTTCACTAAAAGTTTCCTGTTTCATAACTTCATCGTTTTCTCACGACAAAAAAACAGAGTCTGATCGCAGTCAATGCCTTTGTTTGACTTTGTTTCAGAGTCGTATAATTTTACGTGGCATATAGAAGTCTGTAAAGGAAGCGATTAGAAATATGTGCAGTTGACATGCGTTCGGCTAGTGCATTTTGACAACTGTTACAAATTTTACAGCCTATTGGGATCGCTAGTGACTGCCATTGGTCATTGATTGATTAGTCACTACCTTTAATCTCTAGCCATGTACAGCTCCTCTTGTAGGTATTTTGTGCAATATTTTCACTGATTATTGGTAAAAGAATCTGCAATGACCGCATCCCAGGTTTATTTTGATATTGTTAATATCAGTTCGACACCTTCCTTTCTCTAAAGACGACAACGCTTTAAGTTTTTTCTCGAAAATCGGATCCCTTTTCGTGTGGGGCGAATATTATTTGTGTCTGAAGCCTCTGTCTTTATTTTTAAGAAGCTGGTTCTACATAGTCCTTCAAATAAAATCCTTCTCTTTAAACGACAACTTCATCTTTTTAAAAAGATGCACTATCCAACTCTAATGCTACGATTGCGGTGTTGTGTATACACTTCAATAGCACGTCATCTTATCATATTGATTCGCACAATTTTCTTAACCATTTAACAGATGGAAAATTAATTTATTTTTGGCTCGTTTAGCGAGACGGTATGTATAGTCTGAGGAGAAGGAATCTTAACGAAGCTGCACCAATATTATCATTGATACCATTTTAAATGATTCAATGTGGTACTTTATCACCTATTAGTTTTTAGGGCGGCACCATAAGGGTATTTATTCGTTTCTAACATAAGGGTAAAGCGATAGTGATAGTCTAAAACATTATCTTCTTCTTTATGTTGAGTGGTTAATGTAGAATGTCTCGTGCGGCTCCAACAATGAATTTCTATTATGAGTTTTTGTTAACAACATATTTGTCAGCGGATATAATCCTAATATGTTTTCATCGTTCGATCAGATCTATGAATTGGGTCTTTTGTACCTTCATTCACATCGCCACACACGTACTACATTAACCGTTCTTATACCTTCTTCTGTTCATTGTGAGCTGTAACTCAACAGCCGATACGTTAGTAGATCCTTTCTTATGCAGTCTTTATGTCATGCTGCCACAACATGGTATAGGAGCAGTTTTCCTCCTTTTACAATAACCAACCTACAGGTTAAAGCCATTGTTCTTAATTTAAACCCTTTCTCTCACCGTTGCGAGCGTGCTATGTCTATATTGTTCAATTTTTCTGATACATAAGCAGCGAATTCTCATAGGTGAAGTTTAGGTTTCTCTCGACTAGAATGATTTTTTCATTCAGCATAACACATTTTAAAGGTGAAGCATATGATGCAATTGTTGTGTTGTATCTAGACAATCATTTTTGTTTATTATCAATTCTTAATGAATACTCTAAACTTCTCAAAACATTTTCTTAGTATATAACATTGGCACCCAGTACTTTCCATTCTTCATAATATTGTATTCTTTACTATAAACTATTATAGTACTCA
>JABUQX010106276.1:30000-37500 GCA_015478945.1 Trachelipus rathkii | reverse complement strand
CGGCGACACTGTATTTACTATTTGAATCCAAATATATATTTGATAATAAATGTCTGATATTGAATTCTTAATTCACTATGTCAGTCAGAAATTAAATTTGAAAAGACTGTGTAAGTCATATATGACCTTTTTTAGTTACTTTAATCACAAGTAAAATGAACTATAAAAAGTAGTTGCGAAAAATATTTGGATTTGGTTGAGGCAAGCACTTAAATAACTAATTTATTGTTTTTGATTTCAGTTTAATTTATTTTTAAATAAAAATTTAATTCTTCTTCTTTCCTTTCCAAATTCTGTTATAACATCATCAATTAGTTGTGTTTTTTTTTTTTTCAAAACTTTTTCTCTGTGAACACTGAGCAAACATAATCCATTTAATCGATCTTCAGAAATGGTTGACCTTAGAAGTTTTAGCTCTTCTTAAAGTGCTGAATGATCTTCCAATTGTGCAAGTCGTTGGTGGAAGTGTTAGAAGAACTTTAATTGCTTGTAAAGCAACAAGGGAAAAAACGCAATGTTTTAGGATCAGTTCCTATAGCAACATTTCGTCTACATCTAACCCTTGGTCCCCATCTGATTTCTTCCATAAGATGAACCATGATTCTGCTTCACCTTTCCTGTTCTTAATATTGTATATAGTTTGAAGTGATTCAATTTTTCTGTTTTACTCAGATATGGTTAAATTTTTTGAGGGATGTAAAATACAGAGAAATGTTGGTATTCTGTTGTCGTCCGAAAATCTGATATGCAGAGACGAAATTCAGTGATCTAGGTTATGTATAAATAGGGACAGAAACCCTGAAATAATCTCCACAGAAATCTACATGAAAAGTTAGGGCTTATGCATTTGTTTGCGACACTATACGGAGGCATGAGAATTCTATAAAAAAAAAATTCTGTAAAAAGTTCCTTAACATGGTAAAAAGTTTCCTTAAAAAGGCGCGACATGTTTTTCGTCTCTATTGTTTTATACTATTTCTAACACGTGTCAACGTGACTTGAACCTCTTTCCAGATGATCAGTTTTAGTTTGAAGATGTCGTGACAGTTTCAAGTAAAGAGGAATATTGGCCATGATACGTAAGCAAGAATAATGAATTAGGAGTTCCTTTTGCTGACGAAAGTTGAAATGCTGCTGTTCCTGTGGCCTTAGTTACTTCTGAATATGATGACAAAGTTTCCAAAACTGATTTAATGTGAATGAAATTTTCAAAACAAATTTGATGGACTTGTATTTTGAGGACCATCTTGTTTCGCATAGCATTGAAATATTCATTACCAGTTTCCTACGCAATGGGCTTTCATGAAAAAATCTTATAACTTCTTTCACTGTGCCCACAGTATTTCGAAATTCGGGAACAAGATTCAAGTCATTAACAACTAAATATAAGCGATGAGAAGCACAGTGAAAAATTTGACCTTGGGATATTGATTTATTATTTTCTGTACTCCATTTTCTTTTCCAGCCATGGTGAGCATCCATCAATCCAAGTCCAACGTTCATTATTCATATTTAAAACGTAAAATCCTATGCAATGAATAAAATGACTTCTGCTTTGTCTTCAGCTTTTAATTTTTCCAACGGAGTAAAAGAAAAATTACTCTGAAAGTGTCTTCTTTTTATTAAAGAAAAGAACGCAATTGACAGCTCCTCCACCCCAGAAATGTCTGCTGTTTTCATCCGCTAAAGTGAAAAAGTATTCACTATCGTTCACTTCATTCACTCCAATGATTTTTACAAAATTAAATCCGTATATGGATATGAGCTCATTCCGACCATATTGTGATGTGGTATTTTTTGATTACCACCCACTGGCGTGGCAATGGCCAGTAACACACTGCATCACCAGCTTCAACTCTGAATTTTAACAAATCCGAAAAATTACTCGTATCTGCAGTACTGCCTCGAACAGCTAGATCATGGGTTCCACAGAAGATCAAAGTTGAAATTTTTGTCAACAACTATTTTTTTCGATAATTAAATGTGTCAGCATATTTAATTGTTCAAAAACATTAACACGTTTATTTAAAATTATTTTTTCAAAATTTCTCCCTGCTACAGCAGCATCTATGCCACTGAGAATTAACATGGTTCCTTGCATGTGAGTGAAAGTCTTTATATTTTAAGATTGGTCTGACAATAAATGAACCCAAAAACCCTCTTTTGACGCAAGGCCTAAATAACACGCATAATTTACAGAAGGGTCCTTTTAATTTTTTTGAATATACTAACAACGAATTAATTGTATTGATTTAGCCAATCGTAAAGGAAAGCCCTTTTGCCTCCTGTGATATCTTGCTTAAAGTTGTAAGTTCTTAGTGGTTTGTGTGGATTCATTAATAAATCAAATTTTAGATGGTCAGTAATACTATTTTGAGTAATGTAATTTCCAATAATCAAACAACGATTTTCAACAGTTGGTTCTACGGCAGATGCGGAAGCTTTATTCATATGATTAATACAGGTGCCGACAATACTCGGGAGGGCATTAGCACTGTCATTTGCATTAACACTAAAATATGAACCAGTGCCATCATTCAATGTGGTTTGTTCAGTCAAAGAGTTCTTCTGAAGAGACGTTAGGCGAGGTCGATAGTAGAAATTTAGCGTGATAATTTAAAATAATTTTTTTCCCTTTTTAAATTTGCTAGCAATCTTATATATATATATATATATATATATATATATATATATATATATATATATATATATATATAATATATAAATATATATATATATATATATATATATATATATATAGTTTCATCTATATGATTTACTAATATATATATATATATATATATATATATATATATATATATATATATATATATATATATATAAAAATAGAGAAAAACAAAAAATTGCGAGACTTTTAAAAGAAGTTTATTTAAAGCGAAAGTTAGATAAATAGGTATTAAATGTAGAAATCTTGGTAGCAAGTAATAAAAATTTCATAATTTCACTCCCAAAAATTATAATAATTGAAATAAAACGAATAAAAATAACAGAAAAAGAATCAAATTCATATTAAATTTCAATAGTAATAATAATAATAGTAATAATAATAATAATAATAATAATAATAATAATAATAATAATAATAATAATAATAATAATAATAATAATAATAATAATAATAATAATAATAATAATAATAATAATAATAATAATAATTAGGACACTTTTCAAAGTAGTTTCCCATTAAATATATTTATTTCAGTTTCCTAAAGGCAGCATCCAATATTGTTGATTTTGGGACCCCATTTTAGCCCCCACCTAAAAAGGGACATAAAATTCTTAATTTTCAGACAATTTTGATGTTGTTTAAAGCAAACCGCAGCGTTTTTGACCTCTAGAACGTCATTTCCAGGTGTTTTTCTGTGTCTGTAGTCATTGTTTCGGCGTTTTCATTTTTCAGAACCTAATTTTTTGATATTTTTTCGTATCAACTTCTACAATTTTTTTCGAAATGACTTCAAACTTGAAATATACATAGATGGGTCTATTACAAATTGCACATTTTAGTTTTGATTTTTGGAAAATTGTGCTCAGCAATGTCGAATTTCAAAACCTACTTTTTTATTTATTTATTTGCTGAGCACAATTTTCCAAAAATCAAAAAACTAACATTTGCATTTTGTGCGTAATAGACCCATCTATGTATATTTCAAGTTTGAAGTCATTTCGAAAAAAAATTGTAGAGGTTGGTACGAAAAATTGTCAAAAAATAGGTTCTGAAAAAATGAAAACGCCGAAACATTGACTACAGACACAGAAAACCACCTAGAAAATGATGTTCTAGGAAAGCTGCAGTTTACTTTGTTCCCCCATCAAAGGATTGTCTGAAATTAAAGAATTTTATGTCCATTTTGGGGTGGGTAGCGGCTAAAATGGGGTCCCAAAATTCCCAATATTGGATCCTCCCATTATTAAAAAACAAATTTGAGAATGATAAACTGTTGCCCTAAAAAGACTTCTCTTTTTATGGCAAAAATTTATCAGTTGTCGTACAGTTCATAAGTCTGAAATATATTTTAACTGAAGTTACAGCCAGTAATAGGGGAGGGCAGAGTCGGGAAGGCTAGAGAGGTAGGGTTGTAGGCTATTGTGCAAGTTTGCAAATTTGCTTTTTCGAGGAAAGTTGCTTGATATATATATATATATATATATATATATATATATATATATATATATATATATATATATATATATATATATATATATATATATATATAACTATATATTTATATGTCTATATATATATCTATATATATATATATATATACTATCTGATATATATATTTTTCTGCAAAGAAAAAAGCTTTGATATTTTTCTCAGAGCATTAAAAAGCTTTGAAATTCAGGGCAATATACTATATATATATATATATATATATTTCATGCCTATATTTATGTCGATACATGTTGGTATATAGTCTGACAATAGTTTTAATTGTATTGCAAAATACTGGAAAAAATTATCCCACAAAATAATACTTAAAAACCGAACTTAGTGGAATATGATGTTAAAAACTGAATAAAGTCTTTATGTCCCTCTATTCAAAAGGCTACATTTTCTTTGCACGTCCGAAGTCATTGCAATCGAAGATTATTTCTTACGCAAAGTCGTAAACTTTTATTAAAAACTCGCAAAATATACATATTGTGCACAAGCAACTGAAGGAAATATATACGATTTAGAAGAAATCTAGTTCAAACCAAATTTAGTTCAAAATGTTCAAGATTATTCACCCGTAATATATAAATATAGCTACAAAGATGCAAGTTAGAAAACGCGTTCACTCTTATTATTAATTCATTTTTGGTACTTATCAATTTTTATTAGTATTTTCTTTATTTATTAAATTAAGATTGAGAACCCCTGCCTTAGAAGCATATTTGCAAGAGAAACCTTGTGAAACTTTCAACAAAGGATACATAAAAAAAAAACATATTAGAAAGAAACGCTAAGGAGTAAGGACATACGATGGTTTGAGATGTGTGCTTTCTAAGATGTCGTAATTGTGTGGAAGATTATGTCCTTTACCTTTATACTTGGAATTATAATAATATATATTTAAAAACAACAACAACAATAATAATAATAATAATAATAATAATAATAATAATAATAAATAATAATAATAATAATAATAATAATAATAATAATAATAATAATAATAATAATAATAATAATAATAATAATAATAATAATAATAATATCTGTTTGGTTCGAGAAAGTTGATGATAAATGTGACAGATTAAACTCTAAAATGTGTTTGGCTCGCTTTTGCCAAATTAGAAAGCAAAGCATCGCGCTTGCGAACGTTATCAACAAATAAAACTTTCTTTACTTTTTTATTCAAATATAAAGGTCATCCAATAATTTTCTTATTCACTATATTTTATTAATATATTTATTAATTAATCTATTTATTTCAATATTATTATTATTATTATTATTATTATTATTATTATTATTATTATTATTATTATTATTATTATTATTGCCATTATTGTATTATTATTGTATTATTAATATATTATTATTATTATTATTATTATTATTATTATTATTATTATTATTATTATTATTATTATTATTATTATTATTATTATTATTATTATTATTATTAGTGTTTTATTATAATTATTATTATTTTTATTTTTATTATATTTATTATTACTGTTATTATTTTTATTATATTATTATTATTATTATTATTATTATTATTATTATTATTATTATTATTATTATTATTATTATTATTATTATTATTATTATTATTATTATTATTATTTTAGTTATTATTATTATTATTATTATTATTATTATTATTATTATTATTATTATTATTATTATTATTATTATTATTATTATTATTATTATTATTATTATTATTATTATTATTATTATTATTATTATTATTATTATTATTATTATTATTATTATTATTGTTTTTATTATTATTATTATTATTATTATTATTATTATTATTATTTTATTATTATTTTCATTATTATTATTATTATTGTATGTGTATTATTATTATTATTATTATTGTCATTGTCATTGTCATTGTCATTGTCATTGTCATTATCATTATCATTATCATTATCATTATTATTATTATTATTATTATTATTATTATTATTATTATTGTTTTTATTATTATTATTATTATAATTATTATTATTATTTTTGTTTTTTATTATTTTAGTTATTATTATTATTATTATTATTATTATTATTATTATTTTATTATTATTATTATTATTATTATTATTATTATTATTATTATTATTATTATTATTATTATTATTATTATTATTATTATTATTATTATTATTATTATTAAGAAATAGGATGTTGGATAAACAACAAATACTTTGAGAACTCGAATTATGCAACACGCGCACAAACCTAGTAAAATATGGGAACACTACACGATGGAACGAAAAATTCCCCTACGGTTGAAATTGCTAATTTTTTTAAATTCTTATTATTTATTCGTAATTTCAACTATCTTCGAAATCCAATAGCTAAACACTATTTATTAAGAAACTTAAACAAACCGGATATTAATTTAAAATTTAAAATTGTGAATATTTTGAACGTTTCAAGTCGTATTAGCAAAAAATATTGCATGCTTATTTTATCTTTCATTAATTTTTTTGAACTTCACATATTAATATTAATTTTTTTTTTTTTGGATCATGTCTTTTATTCCTGTCCATATCCATATCGCTTTCGATTGCATGAATCCGAACACATTTGACAAAAATCAAAATAAAACTGTATTGAGTCAAAATAAATCGGTATTGTAATAAAAGAGCTTCACACCTTTAAAAAAAAAAAATTTAAATCTATGCTACCTAACGTGACTTAAAATAACCTTACTTAACGTAACATAACCTTATATATTTAAAACCAAACTTATATTATTATATAATTTATTTCACTTTCCATCGTTTCAATACACAACAAAACAACAAATTATATAAATATATAGGAAAATAGTTCAAACTCTTCTCATATGCGCTCGCCGTTCTACATTTTGTTCGATAACGAAACTAAGGAAAAAAACTGACTCTCATCTTCATGTCACAGGGATAATGGACATTGAGCCTTTTATATATTTTTATTTATTTAATTTTATATATTATTGGTAAACTTTACTTTAGTTTACTCATTATAGATAGTTAACCTTGCCCATGCCTGAGGCATACAAACGAAATAATGGTATAATATTAAAGGTTTTAACATTTTATTCCAAAATAGTTATAAATAAATTTTCAACTGAAAATGAAGTTATTATCCATAAGAGTAGAAAGAACTTGCAAAAAGTATGCTAAAATTGATGCTGATTTAAATTTTCTTATAATAATAATAATAATAATAATAATAATAATAATAATAATAATAATAATAATAATAATAATAATAATAATAATAATAATAATAATAATAATAATAATAATAATAGTGGACAAAAA
>JABUQX010106276.1:20000-25000 GCA_015478945.1 Trachelipus rathkii | reverse complement strand
GCTTTTTTTTTTACATCTTGTTTCTTACTTTTGTCAACTTTTTTTTTCAAACTTAATATTGTTGACTTAATTTTGATTTCTTAATTTTATCAATTTGGTCAACACGGCATTTGTATTTCTTTTCAAACAAATAAAACGGGAAACATTTGGAGTCCAAGACAATACCATTTATTTGCATCGATTTTACAATATTTTTTTTTTACATTTTTTCGTAAAAGATATTTACTAAAATGTATTTTGTTTTAAATTGAAGATGATCAAACTTCGAAAATTGCTCAATAATAATAATAATAATTAATAATAATAAAAAATTAAAATATTAGTCGAGAGCTTGAAATGCTCTTGTGAAGGAAGATTGCTTATTTTTCAATATATTAAAAAAATTAATAATAATAATAATAATAATAATAATAATAATAATAATAATAATAATAATAATAATAATAATAATAATAATAATAATAATAATAATAATAATAACATAAGCTATTTGAAATAAGCTATTTGAAAATTAGAGAAATTAAATTAAGTGAACATCAGCAGCCGCCACTGCTTCTGCTTATAACAATAATAATAATAATAATAATAATAATAATAATAATAATAATAATAATAATAATAATAATAATAATAATAATAATAATAATAATAATAATAATGTTTCAGCAAATCACTATCGTGGCAGACTTGACAACCAATCACAAAGGATGGATGGAGGTTAAAATATGTCCAAACAATGACCCGTACAGAACTGTCACACAAGAGTGTCTCGATAGGTATTATTTTTTATCTTTATTTCTAATTTTCTATCATCATAGTAGAGAGTAGAGCAAACTAACTATCTACTACGAAGACTTAATCTTCTACGAATATTATCTACATATCTACTACGATTACTTTCTACTTATATATCTATCTAAAACGAATACTACCTATCTATCTACCTACTACGATAGTTTCTTTTACTATCTACCACTTTGATAGAAGTAGCCAATATAAGATACTATTAAGTTATATTTATAAATAAAAACCCAAATTGTACCAATAGTTCTCTTTCTTCTGTAGATTGATATATAGTTTTTTTTTATTAATTTATATATATATATATATATATATATATATATATATATATATATATATATATATATATATATATATATATATATATATATATATATATATATATATATATATATATATATATATATATATATATATAATGTAAGATGTTATTTTTTATCAGTCATCCTCTAAACATTGTTGGACTTGGAACTCATAAATTCGTTATTCCAAAAGATACTAAAAAGGTCAAACATTCACCTGGACTGAGAATCCAACTTCCTGAATTTATGACCTGTTCACAGTGTGTCATCCAATGGACATATTTTGCAGGTTAGTTTTTAATTACCTTTAAACTCTCCGTACATTAGCTATTCATTGTATGAAATGCCGTCCATATTGGTTCGGGTTTCATGAAATTGGAAGAATTTTTTTTTTTTAAATTAAAGGAGCAGCAAAACTTATATATATATATATATATATATATATATATATATATATATATATATATATATATATATATATATATATATATATATATATATATATATATATATATATATATATATATATATATATATATATATATATATATATATATACTCTTCTATTTCTGAAACTTCGGACATTTCATACTACAAAAGTCTCTAAAGTACGGCTTTTCTTATTTTAACTGATTTGAATGTTAATTAAATAAAAAGGAGTATCAGAAATCAAATGTAATCAAAGAACATACTATTAATAAATTCTCATTACTGTTCAGTACCGTTCAGTACTTAAGTGTAAGTACTGTTTTGCTCCTTAGAATAATTATATTGGAAAAAAAATACGAAAACCCTAAATTGGTTTTGTTATTTTGAATTGCGAAAGAGTTAATTCTCTCTTTAAGTTACTAAAACGATGTTATGTTGTATTTTGTCACACTGATCGTTGGATTAATATCATTAATTCGAAATTAACTGTACGATATTTTTAAACTCAACGAAAGAATCATTTTAATTTGATTTAAATTTTTTATTTTAGTTAAACCTAAATATTAATTTCTATATACTCTTAAAACAAAAACAGATTTTCGCTATTCTATATTTAAAGATTTTAACTCCAACGTTTGCTTATAATTATTCCTACTTTGAAACCTTTATTGTTTAAACCTGTACTTGCATGTTAGAAGGAAAACCTGGAACAGAGTAGTTATTTCCAACTGGGGACTGGGAACTCGGGAGTATAAACCAAGATGTTTTAATACCATCATACCATAATGGTTTCTTGTATTTTGTATCTTCTAACTTTGATGATCCAATTTCAGTGTATGTATCTCGGCTATTGTAATAATTTTGCTTCTGTAATTATATATCAATACACAAATTTATCTATCTTTTTGAGAACTTAACTACCTTTACGTGACGGACGTCTTACACTCAAGTACTAAGATCGTATATTATGGGGACCATTTTTTTTATATAACTGAGTATAAATCACACAGATCGTTGTAGTAAGGAGACTTACGCTTCCAGTTGATTAAAGAACAAAATGGAATTTCTTTAGCAAATTCTACAATTCTTTAGACTCATATTATATAACTAATCGTATTTTGTATAAATTATTTCAACTTCATACGATTATTCAATCATTGTACCATCACTTCATTTATAGCTTTTAATTTCACTGGTCTTCTCGAAACTCTCTAATCTATCCAAAAAATTTGCTTTGACGATTTAATAATGCAAAATGGGAATTTTACTACATCGTCAGCCTGTTAATTTTGAATTACCGATTAAGTTTATCTGTTAAATATCAATTTGTTTATTATTATTATTATTATTATTATTATTATTATTATTATTATTATTATTATTATTATTATTATTATTATTATTATTATTATTATTATTATTATTATTATTATTATTATTATTATTATTTTATTATTATTATTATGGCTTACCTACTTTTGGCACAGTGCATGAATGGGTCGGAAAGTGTTGGCTGCGGAGACCAAGAAACCTTCATAAACTGCGCAGATGTCGAAATTTATTCCAACGTGCCAGTGAAGAACCCAATCGATGTTCCCAGTCCTTGGACAATTTTCTACCGCGGTGACAAGTTCAGTAACATTGTGAAAAAGAACGATTCTGTTCCTCACCACGCATTGAAGCCTTTGGTTGTTAGGTGAGAAAACAGGTTTTTCCTGTATTAACAAGTATTCGCAAAGTTTACTGTATATCTATACATATTAAAGGAAAAAAAACTACTCTACCCTCAAAAGAAACTTCACTATTCTTTCTCGTTATTCTTCAAACTTTTTCTGACACTTTGATAAAAATGCTAGCTCTATCTCTGTCTTACTTACCGTCTTTTCATTTTGAAAAACATTCTACCTAAAAGCAAATAGCCGGTGAAAGGAAGATGACCTTAAAACAAATGATCCTTGATTTTTCTCACATTTTCAGGTGAAGTTGAAAAATATAATTGTTTTCAACGAAGAGAAATTCAATTTCTTTATCAGTACTATTAGATAAGATCATCCGCACAACTATAACATCTCATCCGCACAACTACAGCATCTTCGAAAACACCCAACTCAAACCTTTCTCTATGCTCAATATTCTTATTTCATTTTCTTATAATCTTTCATAGGTTAGGTATATTCTGAGGAGTTTTTAGAACTTCTTAACGTAGTCACAGTTGCTTGTTCTTTATTAATGTTTCCTATGTTCATTGTATGGAATGCGCATCACAAAACTTGAGCTGTTCCACTCAGATATTTCTTCTTGAAAGGGCGGAGCCTCGGACTTTTCTCGTCTCATCAACTAACTCATTCTCGCTGATTTTCTCCAATCCTTTTTAGCCTCCGAGCTGCTACTTTCCAATACATAGATTGTAGTTATTAAATGGATCCTTCTCATCTGAACTATTTAGCCGCACGGCTCATCCTATTCTCTTGAAGAGCTTTTATTTGACTTAACTTTCAACTTAGTTTAATTCTTTTTCTTCGCCGACCCTCCAGCCTTAGACATAATAGTTGACCCTAGTCCTTCAATTACTCTACTGGAAGTCTGGAGCACGCTTCATTCTTCTATTTTTTTCTACTATATTTCACTCACACACTTTTAATCGCAATTTATCAGGTCATGTTGGCTTTTGATTTTGGAATTTCTTCTCATTCCTCCAACTCTTGTTGATATTATGTAGAACTCTGCCCATTTCCACCAGTGGTCGATATATATATATATATATATATATATATATATATATATATATATATATATATATATATATATATATATATATATATATATATATATATATATATATATATATATATATATATATATATATATATATATATATATATATATAAGTGATGGGACGATTAAAATTTTTTGAATATGACGATGATGATGACGATAACGATGACGATTAATTGAAAAAGTATTAATACATAGAAAGTTTTCCTGTTACTCATTAACATCTTAGTTTTGTTTCTAATTTCTATAATAATAATAATAATAATAATAATAATAATAATAATAATAATAATAATAATAATAATAATAATAATAATAATAATAATAATAATAATAATAATAATAATAATAATAATAATAATAATAATAATAATTTCTCTTGATTTATAACACTGGTCAACAACATTTTTCCTTCATAAGGTTTTCCAGCGGTTTTAAGGTAATTCTGCGGTGCTGATGCCAAATCGTCATCGGTTTTTGTCTATCACATCAGGTTTTTGAGATATCACATATTGCAGTTTTGAATAAACAGCAAATTTATTATCATTTTTTGAATATCTGAACAGACTTACAGATAAGAATAAGGTAAGATACAATATACAATATACATGAAAATGGGGTTTGCCGATTGCATAAAAATGGGATGTGATAGAGCAAATCTGAGATCAGATTTGGAATCAGCACTCTGGAATT
>JABUQX010106276.1:0-17500 GCA_015478945.1 Trachelipus rathkii | reverse complement strand
AGATTGTAAAACTCAAGAATGAGCATTGAAAACCGCTCCCTGAAAAACACAATCATCTGAAGAACTCCGAGAGAAAAGTTTAGAAACCAAAATGAAGATGATGCATGATTCACTGGAGGTGGATGGAGAAAAAGGTAAATTTAAAAATTTTATGAATTTAAGAAGGAAAAGTCTTGTTAGAAACACCTTTTAGAATTTATGAAATATATAAGCTGATGAAAGAGACATTTGATAGTTAATTGAATTTTAGCAATGGTAAAGTGCCCCATGGATGCACAAGTTTTATCAATACGAAGAGGGTTCTAACCGGATAAAAAACAATGTGCAATGATTTATAAACCAACATGGCAACTGATAAAATGAGGTGATCCTTATGACTCTTTCCTGGACACACTTCCTTTCTAATCTATCAAATGATGAGGGAATAAAAAATAGTTTCCAAGTTTGCTGGGGATATAAAATTGTCTACCTATGTTTTCGAAACTTGAGAGTTGTATTAAAGTTCAGCCCGACTTGGATAAACTTTGCTGTTGGCTAATAAGTGGCAAACTAATTTCAATAGCAAAAAGTGAAAAGTATTTCACATTGGTAAATCAAATTATGATTTTTATTGATATTAGTAGGAAAGGCTGGAGACTGTTGACAAAGAAAAGGATTGACTGTTGACAAAGAAAAGTATTTGGGTGTAGCTATTAGTAACACTATTTAAATTAGAATAAGCAAACAAATGATAGGAATTAGAAACCATACTTTACTTTACTATAAAGTAAGAGAGTAATAATCAATACCTATAATAGTTACATGTTAAACCGTTAGCTAAATATTATGCAAAAGTTTGGACCTCTTACCAAAGAAAGCACTTTGAAACACTTGAGGGATTACAAAGTAGAGCTACAAGAAAATTTGTACTCAGATGAGATTGAAGAAAATAAATATGTGGTATGAAAAGGAAATTTCCTATAGGTGCAAGGGCGTACGCAGAATTTTCGTTAGGGGGGGGGGCAAAATAGATTGAAAATAAAAGTCATTTTTTCCAAACACTCTCACCCAAGGGTTGACGCCATATATTGATATAATATTTACAAGTTACATTTACCTCTTAAAATATGTATGTTAATATTGAAATTAGGATTGCATTTCAAAACAAAAGTTACGAAATCACAAAGAAAATTACAGAATCTAATCTTACATTTATCTTACGATTTATGTACTTGAAGTAGTTGGCACTACGACAACATTAAACATTAAACGTCGTGGATTTGCAGAAAATTTTTCGACAACGGGCCATCAATTTGCAGCATTTCCTCTCCAAAACGTAATTTTCTGTGAACACTCAACGAGAAGACAAAGCTATTCAACCTGGATTCGGCATCGTCGACCTTGTCCATGTTTTAACTCTTTCTCAAAAGTGCCATTCTTCAAGAATGTTCTGATCATGGTTGACATATTGATATAAGTACGGCATTTTTAATTATTGGGAAACATGCCGTTGCTTCCTTTTATAAACGTCAACTATTATATAATTTTTTAGTTTCTCATACGTCGAATAGCTGCTTCTCATCCGAATTCACATACCAGAGTTTGAGCCTCACATTGAAAGTGCCTCTCAGTTCGTGAAAAAGTCTTCAAAACACTTGATTTCTCTTTAAATTCTCCTATATGACGCATATAGGCAGAGCATCAGCGACGCATAATTGAAGTTAAAGTAAAAGAGAAAAAGCTGGTGACATTCTTTTCGAGAATATACTGCTCTCCAAGCGAAACTGTGAAAGAATCAAGTATGATATTAGAATATAGTCCTCATACCAATATTTTCATCAGTTGGGTGCTAGAAGGGCAGGATTTCGACACGATGTTTCTGGATTTATCCACCACTTTATGGGCTGAAGATCAATCATAATGATTTCAGCTATCTGCTTATCCTTGCTATAAATTCTTTTATCTCGTATCGTTCTGCTTGAGCGGTGATCTTTCACAAGTGAAAAATTTTCTTCACATGGTTCGAGCATACAATGCTAGAAGGATATAAAACTCTTCGACTATAGATTATTAACGATTGGCCAACAAAGCGAATATTTGGCTATAATGAGGTTGAAAAGACAAAACAAACTTTGCGTCTCTTCATCTGTGAGTAAGTAGCACAATTTACAGCCTGACCATCATTTCTGAATGTCAGCAAACATTTATCCACTTTTGCTTAGCCAAGTTATTCCCATAGGAACCATGCACTATAATCCACGAAAATGTATCATGAATATTGAAATACTTACGGTATTTTTGAGTGACCACACGTCTCGCAAAAAAGCTGGAATACTTGCGTAAGCCAGTTTGTTTCTCTCAAAATAAAGTCAGCGTAACACGAAATTGGTAATAGTCTTCTTAATGTGATTACAGCATGTAGCGGATTTTCAAGATTATCAAGTTTAGATCGTTTACTACCAATGATCCCAGTCGATGCACTCGCACAATGAAAACGTATAAAGCTTTTTTGTACTTTTTTTTCTCATTATTCTCTGTACTCCTTCTTCCTGCCATAGCTGAGCAGCATTCGTAACCTCGTCCAACTCACTTGTTGGAATTAGGCCATTCTTGTCACAGAAAACGAATCAAGTCAGCACTTTATGTTGCTGCCATACAGGCTTCTAATAATGTAAATCCAATGAATTCTTCGACGAGGACGAACATTTCCCGTCTCACTCAAAAATTCTGATTCAAGTAGATAGATTGTTCATTCGCCAGATATAGTTAGATGTTTCGTCAGCTAAAAAGAATATGTATATGCTTTTTGACATCTTGCAAGCTGATCCTTTTGGTCACGAACACACTCCCACACTGATCGGTATAGTTCATTTTGAGTTTATACGTTGATTTATATAGTAGCCATTTCTGGGCCCCCACGCTGTAAGCGCTTAACCATTATAAATCCAGAAATCTATTTGCTAAAGAATTAGATTTTCTAATAATCCTTACAGGTTTATTCTAGCATCTCGTAGAGCGTAAATCTTTACCCCACAAAAATAATTGTTGTTATTACAGATGAATTAACTTTTTATTTTTTCTGCCAAGAGCGGCCGATGTCCAGTACCATGTTATCTGTTCCACTGACCCTACATCTTCAAGATAGAATCTCGCTGCTCTTGTCATCCTTTCTTAGTGCCACCTACTTTAAAGCAGACTCTTTGCAATATTCATGATATGTCTCGCCTGAATTTCGTGAAGGGTTTCACAACAAAGGAGCTCTTAACTCCCTGTATAATCCTTGCACCTATTTCCCATAATGACTTTTTGCCATTTAGTTGTACTCACTGTTTCCTATTCCACAACCACTCTTTAATCCAACCATGTACCACTCCACCTATTCCACATTGCAATAACTTCTTCATCAGCCTTATGTGGGGAACCTTATCAAAAGCTTTGATAAAGTCTAAAATAATGATATCAACTGGATCTCCTCGGTCAATGCAGTCTGTAATGTATTTCATAAATTCTAAAGGTTTGTTTGACATGACCTACCCTTTCTAAAACCATGCTGGGAGTCGTACAATACCTTGCTATCTCCCAAATATTTCTCTATATGACCTTTCAGTAACTTTTTCAGAACTTTTACATCCAGAGATGTTATATAAAAAACTAATAATATTACTCCACATATATCTCTTCTATTTTATTTATTTTAGTGTTTAGATGTAGGATATAAAAACTCTTATATGCTTCTACATATATTTAAGTAATTTAACACAATGTTTTAGCGGATTTTGGACTTTGATACTATTGGGTATAATTGTCTAGAATTCACTAGGCGCAAAAAATAAGGTTCCTTAATTATCAATAAACGATTCTAGCATGTGCACGTGTTCAAATTAATAATAAAAAATGTTAAAGATATAGAGGTAAATTGTATATTTTCTATTTCTTACTATTTCAATCTATCTCTATTCTCTATACCTTCAACTAATCAATTTACCTACTAAGTTTAAGTAAGTACTAGTAACCTCAGACAGAGTTACTTAGGTCTTATAAGAACTTCTCAAAGAGCATCAAATCTTTGAAACTAACAAAACCAAAGGTAAGACCCTATAGACACAATTTTTCAATCATAATTTTTAGTCTTTACATTTAAGCTAACTGGCCTATAATTTTTCAAATCTTCCTTACTACCTTTCTTATAAATAGGCACAACATATGCTGTTTTACAGTCATCTGGTACCTCACCAAATGTTATAGATTGCTTAAAAATCAACTACAGTGCCTTTTCAATGCTGGTACTACCAAAATTTATAATAGGATAAACTTTGGTACTACCTTCCTTCAGAATTCTACCATATATACCATCAGTACCTGCAGCTTTACTTGGGTCAGTGTGGTTCAGTAAACGTTTAATATCTCTGAAAATGATGTTTAAAAACGTACCTAAAAATATATCTAAAAATGTCTATGCTCTAACGTTCTAATTTTCTAATATTTAATTTATCTGTCATTTTTCTGGAAATTTTCTATCAAAACCTGTCTTTAATTAAAAGTTAAAACTAAAGAATGGCAACCCTGACTATGAGTTTGCGACTATGGTTTTTCACTTGTAAGCAAAGCCTATGCTTGCGAACGACCTTTTCCATACGTAACCTTAAGATCGAAATACGAGTTCACTTTATTTATTTCAAATGACTTCGTACATGTTTTTGCGCAATGCTTTGTCGGCAATAATCAACGAATGTCTGTCTAAATTTAGGTACCTAGCGTTTATACATTTTACACATGTGTAAGCGTACTTGCAATTATTTCCAATTATATGATATTTATTTTTATGAGCTACCAAAAGGTTTAACAAGCTGTTAATTTTTATACCAGAAACTGCATAATATTTTGTTGCACTTAGAAACGTTAGCCAATGGGCTAAAGGAAAAGAAGTTTTGAGGAATTAAAGTTTTTGGGTTATGGTCAGCTTCACTGCAATCGCAGATATTTATGCTATAGAAACTTCGGTCACATAGGTAATACCCGGAAATGGTTAGAGAAGGCCTAATGTTGCGCACAACAAAATTCGTTACAATTTCAAAAAAAAAAGTAGGCAATTAATAAAACAGAAAAAATATATACCACGAAAGCAAAATTGACAGTTTATTTACTATATTGTAAGATTGCCTTACTAGGCTTGAACGAGATGTTTGAGTATAATTGTGATTTTATAACCATGGTTAAAGAGTCACATATTTGTGAATATATATATATATATATATATATATATATATATATATATATATATTATATATTATATATATATATAAACTACATATAATATTATGTAAAATTGTTACCCAGAGGGTTGTCACCCCCGATTTTTATGAAAATACAGATATAACTCTAAAAAAAATAATATGAAGAATAGTGAAAACGAAAATTGTCGCTCTCTTTCAGGAAAAAAAGTTAGTCTCTCAAATTTGTAAAAAATCCCATAGACTTTTCATTTTATCGCATCCAGTTAGGTCTCATTTCAAGCCCTCTTGTTCAGGTTACGATAAAGTTTTGTTAGATATACACAAAGAAAATCTATGTAGAATTAACAAATCTTATCAAACCTGAACTAGGATGCCCTAAAACGAGCACGAAGCCCACTAATGTTTTTTGAGAAAAAGTCTATGGGAAAATTTTTAACTTCAGAGGCTGTAACTTTAATTTCCTAAAAAAGAGAGCGAGGATTTTCGTTTTCACCATTCTTCATTATTATTTTTTTAAGTAATATCCTGTGATTTTTTCAAAAAATAAAAAAAATTTTGTTTTTTAAGTAACAAAATCCTATGGTGTTTTTACAACTTTGGAGAGGCTGTAACTTTTTCTAAAGCGACGATTTTCGTTTTCACTTTCTTTATTATTATTTTTTTATGAGTATATCCTGTGATTTTCATAAAAATCGGCGGTGACCCCCTGGGTAACAATTACCATATTATATATATACATAATATATATCTATCTTAAATATATATAAAAAAAAATATATATTAAATATACTAATTATATATATATACTACTATATTAAATTTGGACGTTACTGGTATTTATCCTAAAGACTAAGCTATCATAGCGTTCGTATATTGTATTAAAATTATTAAACTTTAATTTACAAAATTAGTATAAAAAAAAATTCTGTGCAGTTTTTTTTTATCATTTCACTTACATTTAAAACTTATAGCTATGTTGAATAAATAAAAAAAAAAATTAATGCTCCATAGGAAAAAAGTTGGCTAATATCCACTTTGGTAATAGTCCATTTTAGGGTAATCCTTTCAGATATCGATATTTTAAGGAAAGATAATCGTTTATAATATTGCCATCTAAAAGTTGCTATGTCATTTGAATTAAAGAATGTGTTAGAATGTAAGCAATCAATAATAATAATAAATAAATAAATTATTAATTTATTATATATATATAATATATATTATATATACATATATATATATATATATATATATATATATATGTAAAATTCAATCTTTCTTCTGAGCTTTGATATTCAATATATAGAACTATATCGATATAATAGAGATATTGATATATGGATATAATTTGTATATATATACCTATATATATATATATGATATATATATATAGTATATATAATATATATATATATATATATATATAATATATATATATATATATATATATAGATATATGATTAAAAAATCTGTTAACTAACAAAACTTTATCTTTCAACCTATACTTAATAGCCCCCAAGTAGCCCTAACCTAATGAATTATGAAACCCCCAGTACGCCTAAACCTAATGGATTATGTAAGCCCACAAGTACGCCCTAACCTAATGGATTATGAAAGCCCCCAACTAGGCCTTAACCTAATAGATTATGAAAGCCCCCAAGCCCTAACCTAATAAATTATGAAAGGCCCCAACTATTTTGACACAGATTTACTATATATTATATATATATATATATATATATATATATATATATATATATATAATATATTATATAATATATTATTATATTATATATATAATATATATATTGTTATTTAAACTTGTGGCCCTTATCGTAGTTAATTAGTATAGATTAAATAAACCCTTGAGGTAATAAATTCAAAGCGATTAGATCATATTATAATATTTTTATTAACTATATACTACTTACAGATATAGTAACAATTATTATCAAGCTTTCATGGACATGCTCGCCTCACTTCTTCGCGGACTAACTGATTGTTTTGATCTTGATGATTTGATATTTAAATTTGTTTGGCTACTTGGTCGATTGGCCTACTCATAGTGACGGAATTTCTTGGTAACTTTTTTTAGCATTTTGTTGAGAGAGGTCGATTCTTTTTAAAGATTTGTGATATCGTCCAGAAGAACTTCACCTCTTTGTAAATTGAAATTTTTTGTGTTTTTTATTATAAATGATTCTATTAGTTTTCTGTTTTCGGTGTTTGGAATGGGTATTATATATTAGCTGATTAGTATAATTTTATGGTTATATTTTGTCGGGATAATGAAGATGAATTGTTATGTCCACACAAAACTGTATCCACAAATGAGTTTAAGCCCATAATTTCAGCAAAACTGCCACTAGATAGATTTGAACATTTTCACAATTAAGTGTAATGCCAGCATGAGGAGATAGGAATTGCCCCTTAATTTCAAAAGCATTTTTAGTACCCTATATTGTTAAGATTTGACTTTTATGTCAATTAGGGGATGTAACTTATTGGATAATTGATATTGTAAATGGGACGGGTAAAATATTAGTAAAGTTGTATCAAGATTATTTATTGAATTTAAATATTTTTTTAGCTTTTTTTAAAGATTGTTGATGCTATTTACGGGTAATTTTAAATTTAAGCGAAAATATTTGTAACAGGTTTTAATTTAAGAGGATAATTTTTGTGTACTGCATAGTTATGTGCTCTTAGAAATAAATTACTTAATATTGCAACTTTGGTAGAAATGTCGTGGAATGAAAACCAGTGAGTGTACGAAGGGTTTGATGTAGGTTTTTACGATATATGTGAAAATAGTAACTGCATTTCTTACAGTTTATGTTGCATCTCACCCACGAAACATTATTTTATTATTTTCAGGTGTTTCTATTGTAAATTTTATTGATTCAATGTATATTGTTAATAAAATTTTAAAATTGTGTTTTATTTATGTTCCTGAGTATCATGCAACACTCGTTCTACATATCTTAACCATAGTTACTTGTGGAAAATTGGAAAATGATAGTTTCTATTATTCCATAAAGATGTTGCTGAATATGGTGATAAAGAGGATCCCCCCCCCATACATATAAACCTGAGACTTGTTTAGTAGAATTTATCTTGGAATTGAAAAAATAAGAATGGTCAAGCTGTAAGTTGATTAACTGTTTCACTTGACCATCTTATTTTCATTCCAAGATAAATATCTATAAACAAGTCTCAGGTTTACCTATGGGATCTTGTCACCAATAATCAGCAACATCTTTATGGAATTAAAGAAACTTATCACATTTTTCCAATAATTTCCACAAACAACTTGTTAATGCATATGTAGACGACGTGTTTGCCATGATACCAGGAACAATAAATACAAACACAATTTTTAAATGTTTATTAACAATATACATGAGAATATAAAATTTACAATAAAACATCTGAAAATAACAAAAATACATTTCCTAGATCTACAAATAACTTGGAAAAAAGATCAGTTACCTATTTTCAACATATATCGTAAACCTACATCCAACCAGCCGTAATCTCAATGGTTCTCATTCCACGACATTTCTACCAAAGTTGCGATATTAAAGTATTTATTATACGAGACATAAACTATGCAGACACGAAAATTATCCTCTGAAATTTAAAACGTAAAAAATATTTCCTTAAATTGAAATTACCCCGTAAAATACATCAACAAATCTTTTAAAAAAATTAAAAACAAATACTTACATGCATAAGTAATACTGAAAACAACTTTACTAATATTTACCCGCCCAAATGTTACAAAGAATCAATATCCATAATTAACATCCCTAATTACATTAAACACAGTTCAAAAATCTAAACATATAGTACTAAAACAGTGTTTTTGAAACCTAAAGACAATAACCTTAAATACTCAAGCAGGCATTTACAAAATAAATTGTGAAAAACATCTGCAAAAACACTTATATAGGAGAAAACAAAACAACCTTAAAATCTAGAATCAATCCTTTAAATCCGATCTAAAGGACGATAAACAATCATCTTTTCATTAGTCCAACACCGACAAAATAATAACCATAAAATAATATTAACTCAGCTAATATCATAATACCCATTCCAAACACCGAAAACAGAAAAACTCATAGAGATCATTTATAATAAAAAACACAAAAATTTCCAATTTTGTTAATGGTGAAGTTCTTCTGGACGATATCACAAATCTTTTACCTAAAAGAATCGACCTCTCTCAACAAAAAATTGCTAAAAAAAAGTTTACCCAAGAAAATTTCATCACTATGAAGTAAGCCAGAATCGACAAGTAGCCAACAAATTAATAGTCAAATCATTTCAAAGAATCAAAAACACCATAGTTCAGTCCCGAAGAAAGTGAGGCGAGCATGCCATGAAAGCTGATAAAATTGTTAATAACTTTAATGTGAATTGGGTTATAGTTTAATAAAAATATTATAATATGATCTAATTCGCTTGAAGATTGATACCTCAAGGTTTATTAATCTATAATAAATATATATATATATATATAAATATATATATATATATATATATATTATATATGTATATAATATATATAAATATATATATATATATATATATATATATATATATATATATAATATATTATAATATATATATAGCTTGTACAATGATAAGCAACTTCACATCAGTGTTTAAGATATGATTACTTGCCTAGGTTTAGTTTGAATCTTTCTCATAAGGGAATATAACAAAAAGTTGTAACTAGTTCTCCTTAAAAAGTTTGCGATAGATTATTACCTGAGACCATCTCTTTGTGTCTTGTAAAATGCAATGAAAATGCCCTGTAGGAGGCGCTGTAAAGTCCATTTCTCAGGGTATAAATATGTATAACATGATATAAATTAAGTATTTAAACGCACTAAATTAACGGTTTAAATATTATTGGGAAAAACATGTGAAATAGATCTAATAAAAATTCATAGTCGTGAATTGGACCAGTCATGTTAAATAAATAGATCCTATAAATTCATATTTTAAAATAAAAGAGTACATAAATCTTTAAATTTAAGTTGGCACAACACTAGCCAAGTCAACTTATTCCTATGAGGTCAAAACCCAAATGGTTCACTTTTCTTCCTCGTTAATCAAACAAGAATAGTTCAATAGGTTTTCGAGTATAGGATCACCGGATATAAATATATTGAAGTATTTCATTTTGGACCTCTGAAAATTTGGGCTCAAGACCAAAAGATTGAATTAAGCATTATATATAGATATATAGTATACATATATATATATATATATATATACTATATATAATGGATATATATAAAATATATATATACTATATATATATACTATATTATATATATATATATACTATAAATACTATATATGATATATATATTATAATTATATATACTATATGATATATATTATTATATATAGTATATTATATTATATATATATATATTTATATATACTATATATATATATATATAATATTATATATTATTTATAATATATATATATATTAGACGTGTACCACAGATCTGTATCTGGTAGTAGTCGGCCAATTTTCTGTGTGTGCCGTATCGAGTAGATTGGTATCCGTTATCGGTTAATATGCCGGATACTTGCCGATACTTTACTTTTGGCGCTGTGAAAAAATTATGAGAAACTTTTTAGAATCAATAATAAATCTGCTTCGATATAGATGGCTAGTACTAGGATGTTTTTTTCTCGATTTCCTTTCCTTAGATTTTTAGCGTTCTCCAACTTGGGCTTTAGCGTAACATTTACCTATGTGGACAGCCATTATTATAATTATACAGATTTATCTACTTTTGTTTTGTTGATCAATAGTATTTTTTCTTTGGTTTTTTGCTACGCAATGTCGTGAGAGCGTGTCGAGTTTCTAGTGATAATGAAATTACAGAACTGGTGGAATTTTTGATATTGGTTCTAATAGGGTTTTACAGTTTTAATTCAAGGTTTTAAATTTAGGTTAGCAGTACGAATAATTTTTCCTCATTTTTCCTTTGGTTTTTGTCTAATTGTTTCTATCTGTTTTTTATTTTTTTTTTTTTTTTTGTGTGTATTTTGTTATTTATATAATAGCGATTTGCACAGGCGTGCTTTCTTTTGACTTCTACATACATGGCTTGCATCTGAACCTGCATTCCATGGAATAACCACCTCTCTAACTCTTAACCCTAATTTTATGCCTCTTGTCTGGAGACCCAGATGCTTAAGAATTCATCCTTTCAAACTCGTTTAATATATTCCATACTATAACTTATTTCTAAATTTCCGTCTGAAGGGTGGAGTATGAGCCTATGTAAATATATAAACACTCCTGTAAAAACACGTCTCGAGAATCTGGAATCTTCTAACTTCGATGGTTGTTCTGATGCTTAAAATCTTTTCCTTCTTACTTACAATAATCTTATGCTTCTGCTACTTCTCCTAACAGAAACAGATTTTCATGCCTTTTTGATTACCTTACTACTAACTCACGAGACTGTTATTATATCTTCTCATCCAATACTAAGGGTCCTCTATTTGGGGATTTCAATTACAAACATCTGAATGGATGGAGTTCCTCTCATACTGATTAGGTGGGAAGGAGGCCGAATTCATTCAGCATGCTCAACGATCTGGAACAACTAATTTTTAAAGAACCTACACACATTCTGATCGTCCCAACCGATTCCGTGAAACACTTGACCTCTATGAGTTTTCAACCACTATCTGTTCTCTCTATATAATACACACACCTTCGCTCCTATTGGTAAAAATCTGAGCACAACCTTATATCTTTTATTTTAATACTTTCTCGTCCAACATCTCCATCTTGCCCTATGTGTTTTCTGCACTTATTTGATCGGGCCAATGGGGGCATTGTGGTGGTTCTACACTAACTTATAATTGGAGTGACTGGTTTGACTCTCAAACGACGCTTCAGCTTCTGCCGTTAAAGTGGGAACTTTAATTGTTGATGGGATGAGCAACCTTCTTCAACTATTTCTTTTTCTCCTCAAAATCCATTGTTCGACGATCGTGCTGTTCTCTGGCCATTCAGGCTAGAGACAGTGCGTATCGGGTGTGAAAATTCTCGTTCTCTATCACTTTTGCTAATTTTCATCTTTTAGCTAGAAATCATGCAGGGATACTTCTTCGACGACCAAAGCGGACCTTCATTAAACGAAATAGTGCGCCTGGCGACCTCCTTGGTTCTTAGCTCTCCTAACATGAACAAAATCTCTCTGGCCTCCTTGCCAAAAACAATCTCTTAACAACTCTGTAAATCACCTTTTCCATCCTCTTATTCGCCGTCTGATTGATCTGATGTTAATACGCCAACTGAAAAGTGCCCAATCATGCTCTTAAGGCTTCCCTATTTCCTCGTAATCTCAACCTCTGGACATTCTGCATCCTGCCTCCCTTTCAGGTGTCCTATGCCATTGCCTGTGAATTACATTTGATTTGGTGCATGTGCTCCTGAAATCTATTGAACGTTTAGGAGCGGTGGCGGATGGCATTCTCCCCGAGCTTTGAGGAAGTGTCTTCCGTGCTATCCCTGCCCCTCTGTTCAACTATATTCTATATCCCTCAAAACTAGCACTTTCTCAATATTGGTAGGTTCCCTATGTCCAACCTATTCCGAAAAAAGAGAGCCGCTCTGATCCTTCTAGCTAAACTATCGCCTATAGCCTCGCATCTAACTTGTATTCTTTCTAAAATGGATCTTTGAAACCCTCTCAACTCTTCTTATCTTAGATCATCTGGGAATCGCATTCCCTTTCTTTCACGATTGCCAGTTACGTGCTTTTCGGCATCTCCGAGATCTACGTGAGGCGATTTTTTATACTTTTCTATTTAACAGTAATTTTATGGTTTTGCCACCCTTATGGAACTTACGGATGGTACTCTGTGTGGTGTGCGCTGACTATATTCAAAGCATTTTGATCTCGGTGTTTTTTTTTTTATTGGCGCGTCACGTTCCTCTCTCCATAGTCTTTCCTCCTCTTTGGGTTTCACTACTTACTCCTATTGTATTATACTTATGTCTAGCTTCTACAAATCGCTCAATGTCGCTGTTGATTGATGGGGCGATAACTTCACTTTTCTGTCTATATATAGTTGGTGTTTATCATCAGTATTTAATATGTGGTTTTTTATATCTTACTTACTTATTATATAATCCTGTCATTTTCATTATGAGATCTGCTCACCTGCCACATTCTATAACTTCTATCCATTTGCATATATTATGATGATGATTTACTAATACCTTTCATTATCTGACGAACTTCGTATCAATTCTGCCTCCCTCTTATTACTTGCAAGTAATATTGTATCACTTTATCACGTATTCTTATATGCATCCGAGCCTTTGACCCTCACATCATATCACGAGTGACTCTTTCTAGGTATATATTATTACAAACTATTCGCCAGAGCTGTGCCGAGTCAGCCTACACCTATGTGAATTTATACTATCATGAACATAGAAATTAACTCATCTGTACCTGTAGTCTTCACACTCAGACTCTACACGTGAGAGTGTGCGTGATGTGTCTCATCACGGTTCATCTAAGTTCCTACCTTGGTCCTATTACCTTACAATAATTATGTAAACAGCCTTGGCTAATACTTAACATAAAGAAAATATAATTGAATATAGTAAAAACCTCAAAATATTACAAAACCGGTATATTGCTATATAGTACTATAGGAGCTTAGGTCATACTCATAAATAGAAATCATCTGATTTCTAGTTTATTATTATATTAGACTGCGATAGACTTTTTTTATCTCTCTTCTCAGTTACTCCATGACTATACTAAGGCTCTATCTCAGCCCTTACTATTGGAGAACTGTACTTCTTACATATCTTGAGGTGAGGAGGACTCGATTTTATTTTACACTCTCTATAGGATCTTTTGATATAGTCTGTCGAGGAGTGCAAAGGCTAAAAAACTATAAACTGTCCTTAGTACTGATTGGTGACATAGCAACTTAAAAAACCTCACCAATCGATAATAATAAAGTCGGATCTCGAGGCTTGTATTGTGTGGTTATCTTTGATGTGTCTTTTATCCATTGTATTTATTTTTATATAGATTAACTGTTAAGCGCCCTGAGTGCCAAGTGCTATTTTCCTCACCCTAGAGGTGGAAATTTGTTCTACTCGCTAATACTATCGATACTCACATCATTACGACTCGCTTTTACGTTTAAGATACAAGTAGGAGTGCTGTCGGTATACCTAATCTGAATGTTTTGTGTTGATATTTATAAACTCCAGACTTAGTTCGCTGCGTGCTTCGTTTCTTTAGCCGATCCATCATGTACTTAGTAAATTCTTTCACCAATCATCTGTGTATTTATCTATCTACTTCAATTTAATCTACCCTCCTTTAAAGCATTTTTGAGGCGTTTTAAACACCACCTCCCTTTAGAATTTAGTATAGTTTACTTGCACCTCCAGAGTGAAGTGGCCTAATATGGTGTAACAACTGTAAAAAAATAAAAAAAAAGTAATAAAAAGGTTATTACTCTAAATAAGGAATTGCTTTTAAGCTAGTTCTGAAACCCTACTAATAATAGGCAGCTCCGACGGTATGAACCACTTTCTAGAATGCATTATTAAATAGTGAAAGTAACCGAGGACTTGCTTGTGGATTGACAAAAAAAAAAAAAAAAAATAAAGAAAATATAAAGTATGTCACAGAAGGCCAAGTACCCTGTACCCTGATCCTGCAACCATCTGGCTGGAGCGCACTGATACGTGATGGCGTTCTGTGTCTACCGGAGCGCAAATTAAACCTAGTAAGAGGGTCAGAGGCGAATTTTGGGATGAGGCTAGCAGTGGACTTCTCTTCGCCTCTCAAGTCACCAATGAGCACATTCAGATCATTCATCATTTTCTATCAAACAGTACTTTTCAAAGTCTTCACCACTCACAATGAAACCCCTTCATTGCGCGTTATAAAATTGATATATATTGATCCAACGTTCCAAGCTTCCGGAGTGACAGTCATCAAGGAGCTAAGCATATGATTACAAAGAATTTGTGCAAATCGTTTTGTGATAAAGAGAGCACACTCACGGCTCGATACGAAAAACTAAGTGGAGATGCTGCTACCAGAAGTAGAGAATCCTTTATGCACCTAAGTTGGCATGAAAATGGAGCCAAGGTTTTCATTAATATCAGTCTTCCAGGCAAATTTAAAATTTATAATCAAGGCACCTCCTTCATCAGTCATAGTAATGAGTAGCGAGTGCATATTTTAGCTGTTAGGTAGAGTAATGAAACACTCCTCAAAAAGGAACATGGCTTCCGCCAGATACTAGTGATAAGCTTTAATGTTTTGATGGACCATCACAATTTAGGAATTGAATTTGAGTATTGAATTATATCTATCTTTATCTTATAAAGGAGTATATTTAAATTAATATGTCTTTAAAGTAATGTATAATTTTAATAAGCATTTTTTTATTTTTACTTTTCAGAAGCCCTTAAATTGAGGTCTCCTTCTGCCCTAAAAAAGTTCTCATAAAAAAATCTTCTTATGTTAATTTGATATCTGGTCTTAAAACATAAAAGCTAGTTAAGGCTAAACTCTTTTGATTAATATACTTTTACTGGGAATAATGAGGATTATAATTAATTAATTTAGGTAATATAAACCCATCAAATATAACATAAAAAATAAGTTATTAAAATAATGCTTTTATATCCGTTTAAAGATTAATATAATTTATATAAAAAAAATACTGGCACAAACCAAAGTATGATAAATATATAAATGGACTATAGTAATGTAGGTGAGTTATATTAAACTAATGAGCGGGAATATGCAATCTGAAGTTGTCCAATCCTCGAGAAGCCAACCTATACCCTAGTATAATATTTTGACAACTTCGTTGAATTTATTTCTACATCATATTTACTTAAATGGGTGATCCCGATACGAGGTCTATCTCACTCATTTGTAGGTTAGTTACTTGCTCTTGTAAAATTTGCCGTTATACTCATAAAGAAACAGAATTATGTTTATTACTACCTCCTCACTCGGTTATTAATTCTAGTGAATCCGCCTCATCTTTTACTATTATAAAATTCTAGATTTGTGGGTGCTATCACGCTCTCCGCCATCTCAATTCGTTCAATCCTCACAGTGTTTCAAGTTTTAAAGATATCATATGATAATAATTAACCATGGTCTTATAATGGACTTCTTACTTATTAGGATAATGTTTACAATTATTCATTCAAGTAGTAATTATATAGGATTAATTAGTATTTCGCAGGGTGGCATGATATCGATTATTTACCTTAAATAATATTTATTATTAAATAATTTATTGTAGTATATTAACTTACTTGAAAAGTTATAGGGTTTTGCACACACATGATCTTACGTTCGATACACATTATGAGTGAGTTTTGTATTTCATATTTTTATTTAAAATAAACATTTTTCATTACAACACCAATAATAGTAATATTGGTTTTCATAACATTAAATTATTGTATACAATTATACTTATTTAAATTTATTTATTCTGTTAACATCTTTGAATGGTGAGTGAAATTATAGTTAATATATAGATAATTATATTAAAGCTGTATATAATGTATTCTACGGGATATGTGGTGCGCTAACAGGAACCTCGATGATTTTTGGATAGCAGTAGTGAGATTACCGCGACGGATACTATAATAATCTATGAGTCTCAGCCGGAACTAAACTGAACTTTCTATACTTTTCAAATTGTCATTTCTTAATTTCCTATGTTAAATAAATGACATGATTATCATCTCACAGTTATGTATTATAGCATTAAAAAAATGAAATACATAAATATAGTAGTTGAACCAAAGATTCATGGAAATAAATGACATAGGACGTTTATTATACTATTCGAAAACCAGTGTTCGCGTTTATAGTTTTGTACGCAATATATATGTGAGCAATCCTCGATAACACGGAGGCTTTTAATAACTTCACTATAGAACGGGGTATTTGGGGATTAGTTTTTGAGAATATTTTTTTGATATATGTTTTTATATTTATTTTTATAGACATAAATAATTTTTTTTTTAGTTATTTATTTTATTTTATTATAAATTAAGTTAAATAATATCTACTAATTATTACCTTAAATATTAAATTAATTTAATTAAGTAAATCTTATATATAATCATTTTAGTTTAAGCTAGGTTTTTCCATAGATTTTAGCATACTTATTTGCATAAAACCTCTCCAGTAAAATTTAGGATAGAAAATATG